>JANIPN010000006.1:31803225-31816134 GCA_027478595.1 Erythroxylum anguifugum
CCTTTAGGGCACTACTCTAACAATCTTACAGTACTGTACAAGCATAAGTCGACTTACAGGAGAAAACAAGTCGACTTATAGGTACTGTGCATGCGTAAGTCGAGTTACACAAGTGTACAAGTCGACTTACACAGTGTACAAGTCGACTTATACAGTGCACAAGTCGACTTACACTAACATGTGGGTGTTACATTATAACTCTTGATTTATTTATTTTAACTCCAATATCTATTGAGTGCTGATTGCCTCCACTATTGAACTAGAGGGTTGTGTTTATCATTGTTAATTTCTTGTATTTTTCTTCTTTTTACATTCACTCACTTACATTTCATAGCACTCATCTTAAATTTAAAATACCAAGAACAAGTCCTTTACGTTTATTCTAATTCATTGAAATTTTAGTGGTAATTGATCAAATCACACCCCATTCCATAGTTTTAGGTTGTATTGCATTTAGTTACTTAGGAATTTAATTTCATTTTTTTTAGTTCCTCAGAGAGAACGACCTGAGGTTACACTATATGCAATCTTTGGTTAAATTTTGAAGTAACCCTAAGACGATATCGAATTTAAGGTTATTTCAGGTCTTTTCTAAGTCCTAAAGATCTAAAAAATCCCTCGAAACCTCAAGTTAGGACTGTTGTCTGCGTATCTGTCGTGGAGGCCACAATCGTGGTCCTTAAAGGCATGATCGTGGCTAGGAGTTTTTTCTTTTGTATCTTGACCCTTGGTTATTTCCCGGGTCTTCTCCGAATGTCCTCCAACTGCTTTGAAACACTAACAAACACATCAAAACTCCTCATAAATATAAAATTGAAGCTCATCATCATGTTCCAACCCACAAAACATTTAAAACACAAATATTTATTGACTAACACAATTCTAAACTATGACACACTAAACAATCAAATTAACAACTAAATATACACTAAACTACTCACAAAAACACGATGCAATCTACACCTATCAACTTCCCCACACTTAAACGTTTGCTTGTCCTCAAGCAAACAAAACAAACAAACAAACATCAACTACCAAAACCCAAAACACAAATATGATTTTAGGCAATTGAGATTGAGAGATATAGCATAATTGAGTAGGATTACATACAAACCTAAAGATAGGTCGATATAAATATTATGAATTAGGGCCAAATTTAATTGTGAAATTCATACATCGATTAATGAGATTCTAGGGATTTTAATTAGAAAGAGATTTCAATTAATTAACCTAAGATTAAATATTAATTAATGGAATCTTGATTGTATGAGAAGTCCTAATGAGATTCGAATTTCAGATACTGTTTGTTTTATTAATTGATCTTTCACTCTTTCTATTCCAGCGTCTTGATTGTATTGTCCTATTCTTAATTTATTTTCTTTTATTTAAAATTCACCATCACCTTAATTATAAGTTACATAATAGTAAAAGAGTCATCACTTTAATTATAAGTTACATAATTGGAAAAGAGTCGTTACTAGTACTTATAACCTTTATAGATCAACATTCAATACTATCAGCCAAATGATGTATTTGTCTTAGACAATCTATAGATTGAAAGAATGGAGGTAGATACATTGCATATGTGAGTACACCAAAAATCCTATGTCACCATTCCAATTAAGTCTTACATTTTTATATTTACGCCGGATCTTATTCATTTAGGTTTTTGAGTCTTTCCGTAGAGTTAAAACCGACATAATTAAAAAGTCACAAATCCGTTAGTGCTAACATTTTAAATAGGCAAGGGACGAATACAACTCACTCACCCCTGAGGCTGCATGGGCTATCTTGCAAGTCGGCCCTCCAGTATGTGTTTTATGGAGTGTATACCATATACAACATCTTCCCACGGGAAATAAATTGTATCTAGGATTATAAAAGTTCTATTAAGGTAACTGAGATTACGAGCATATCCCATATTTTTAAGGAATAACGGGATAATGTTAGAAAAATTCAACCTATTGATGGGGCTTTGTTCATATATGAAGGTTGGGACTTGGGTTTTACTTTTACTGGATAAACCATGCCCACGTTGCTCCGGGATGAATAACATTCTAAAATTCATGCTTCTGCTTGTTCTGATGGCTCATCTTGGGATCAAGCTAAGAGATAAGACTGTTAGTTACACACTTCTAATTGGACTGATTGCCAACTTTCCTTAATGCTTGGCAATGATAATGGTGGAAAGAACTGCTTGTCGCGCTCTAACTGGTTTCATTGGTCACTCCGTGTGAGATATCTTCCCTGTTCACTCAGAAATAGAGAAAAATAGCTTTAAACTCGTGGTTTTGCAGAACAATTTCTAGCTCTCTATATAATTTCACAATATGGTTGTTTTAAAGGGCATGGTGAGAGGTCAGCACACTAGAAGCATTGTATTCGTCATTCCCACACACCTTGGTAAGTACCGAGTACTGGCAATAACTTGAACGCTTCCGTTTGTTTAAGGACATGATGAAGTCTAAGACCTTGTCAAAAGTGAGCGACCCTAAAACAGAGCAATGGCTTTTTAAGGAATCAAATGGAGGAAATACATTTGAACTGGACAATAAAAAAATTTCTCAAAAAGATTGCCAGCATCAAAAGTTAGATACAAAATCAAAATCATTCACGCAAGACCTTCTATTCTCACACCACTTTAGACAGGTGCTCTAAAATGCAGAAGTATATATAGATATATATGTAATACGCATGTCAAAGACAGCAACTTCGACAACCAAAGATAGTGTACCGTCCAAATTGCCTTTTGCCAGTGATTTGCTTTTCAACATTCCTAGTTAAAAGCACAAACTCCAATCTTTTCTTAGCCACGTATGATTTTCACCAGTTCATTCGTCTCTTGAGTTCATCAACAAGCGTACTTCTGGGAACCTCCTCTTCAACTGTGGTTTCTAGATTTTTTAGTTTGACAATTCCCTTCTCCAGCTCCTTGTCACCAAGAAGTACCATCCATGGGATTTTTGAATCTTTGGCGCGCTCAATATGCTTGCTAAATCTTGTACTGACAAGATATTCTGCTTTAAGTTTTCCACTCCATAGCTCACTTACAAGTTCAGCAGCTAGCGAGAGCTTACTTTTATCACCCAAAATGCTCAATAAAACCTGGGTTTCAGTAGGTCGAGCTACTTGGTTCCGGTCCTTCTGAATTTGCTCCATGATGGTAAAAACTCTCTCAATGCCAAGACTAACTCCAACAGCTGGAACCTGCTTGGTGCCGAACATTCCTATAAGGTTGTCATAACGTCCACCAGCGGCAATTGAACCAACCTATTAACATCAATAAGTTACTGATGCAACTTGACTGCATTTTCAAATTCATGATACCCAAAACAAATTATTATCAACCAGAGCAAAATGACCAAGACAGAGTCATAGAAAAGCAACTAGAGGATATAGTAAAACATCATATTCTAGTGCTCCTATTTCAGTTCTTGAGTTACTAAGAATATAAGCCAAACAAGAATCCTTAAATGTATATATAGGACTTCATATCATCTCATAGGCTAAGAAAGGAAAAGATGGAATAAGACTTATTATTACCACTTCAAGATCCTTGCTTCTCACAGAATAAGACATTATTACCACTTCAAGATCCTTGCTTTCTCACAGAATATCCCAACATTTGCACCTCTACCATCCATTCTCAAAACTTGCCAAGTTCAAGTTCAATAACTCTAGAATCTAAATATTCAGATCCAGCATCAGAACAGTTCAATATTTAACTAATGGCTTTTATCCAAGGGCACTCTTCACAGTTGTTTACTCTACTACAGAAAACCCAAATTTTACAAAATTATTTGAATAGTTCTCATTTTGAGAAAACATGATTTCATAGTTTCAATTAATTTCACTAAATTAACCATTATAAACTAGGTCATTTACATCTACACGCAACATCCATAACTCAGACAAAGCCTGTACTCCACACATAAGTGACATCCGAGGTCTAAAAAAGTTGCCTTTTCCATGTTTTCTTGAAGCTTTCATTTCTTTTTAACCCTGACTGTCATTCACCATTCACAGTTTTGCCCAAATTGATTTTACATCTTCGACATGAACATGCAAATTAACCAAATTAAGTCCTGCAAGGAGGAATTAAAAAAAAATGCCAGCATATAGTTTTCCTTAATGTATTAGACGCCCTTGGACTTTGATCTAATAATTTATTATAGCTTCACAATAAGTGAGATTGTTAAGTTCTACAATATTTTATTCAAAAGACAACAAAAATATATTTTTGAAATATTATTATTATTTTGTTATCTTAGTTGTAAGGATGAGTCAAAAACCACAATTTTGACATTGTTGGAAACTTTGTGCTCACAAAAACCTTCCCTCTTACAAGATAAAGAGAAGTTGTCATATTAAATAAAACTTGGAATGGCCAATCAGCTTTATAAAGGCAAGTTTCAAAAAAAAAAACTACTAAATAAATAACAAAAGATGAGTCCAGATCAAATGATTGGTTTAATGCTCACAGGATATCACTCCATGCATTATCCATTGAAAAATGATCTTTATCAGGCTTGAACTAGTGACATCCAACCTAGAGAAGATACCTCTAACCATCATATTGCATTCAAATTTTGATGACAAGGCAACCAAGAAATTAAAAGACATATATGCAAACAAACTAGATAATTTAAGAGAACTGTTGACCCAAAACAATTGATTAACTCTTCCAAAATTCTCAGTGTGCCTCGTTGGTCTGTGCCAAGCTCTAAATCTATTAACAAAAACTTACCCCCTATAACCAAATTCTAGTTATTGCTACTAGCAAAATTTGAATAACTCCAAAATGGACCATTTCTTTTTTCAATTTGATAAATGGTACCACTGACATTCTATCATCACTAGCAACTAAATATTTTCTTTTACAGTGCTCTTGAGATCATAATACCAAGTTATTGACTTTTTAAATCATAATTCAACACTTTAGTGGCTTGACCAAAAGATGATGAAATTTATTGCAAAAAAAAAAGTACTTGAAATGCTTGTGGTACTCAATTATGTACCCAACATATAGAAAAATGGGGCATGAAGAAGGATATTGAGGAGCCTCACATCAACAAAACTATCATAATGTACAGCTCTTGGAAGGACTTCAACATAAATCGCTCAAGAAGTCACTAAATCACAAGAAATGGCAATACTCGCAGTTAAAGTTTCACAAGGAAGCACACCTTTGACATCTCCATAACAGATTGTTTGAAAATGACTTCCATTAAAGAAGAATGTCAAGAAAGCAATTTTTAAGACCACTTTGTACCTTGAAGAGTGTGGAACCATATCACCATACAGCATTCTCATATGTTGTACATGATACACATCCTCCCCTTCGTGCAGTAATATTAACCTATATGATAAACTATATCTGTATTGCCTTTAACAGAAATTTTTGACCACTACACACTACAAAATTGACATTCAAGTTGCATATGATTCAACTATAGCTACTCTATCCAAAAGAAGTCCATATGGCAGAATCAGTGAATTTGTACCTGTGTAGTCCCTTTGAAGACAGCTTCAAATATCACTCCAGTGTAGTAATCAAGCCCTCTCGCCAGACTAAGATCAAAAACAACTTTATCAATGCTTTTTGACTTCTCTAGAGCATCAAACAAAATCTCTAAATCGTCCAAGGCACGCTTTGAAGAAGCATTTTCAAAAAACTTGCTGCCCTCCTGTTTCAGCTTACATAACAATTCCTTTGGTGATCCCCTTTCTTTGACAAAGCTACCAATTTGTTTAGCTGTCTCTTCATTTAAGCCCTTCTCCTCCACCTAAACCACATCCAAAGAAAAGTCGCATTACCAAACAAAGAGAGATGCAGTACAGTGAACAGTTAGCAAAAGGAGCAGTAGAGGAGAAAGAAATGGGTACTTAAAGTGACAACGGAAAGGACAGAAACTAGGAATTGAAAAAAAACCAGGGAAGTAAAGGACTTAATCTCAAATTCAATAGGACAAAACTCAAAACTAAACATAAGAATAGCTGAATAAGCACTATAACAAAAACCTTACAAAAATTGTGGCTGAGTTTCTTTACCAACAATAATTTACTAAAGAGTAAGTCTAATGATTAACGCTAATGGAGAATGGGTACTCAAGTACTATAAGAAAAGAGTTGGATGACACTTAGTTAAACAAACACAAGTCCTCAAGTGACAGTAAAGAAATTAAAAAAGTAAGCCAAATTAGACAGAAACACAAAAGATGCTTGACATCATCACCACCATCATCATCATAACAAGAACGATAATGATCATCATGGTGACTACCACTAAGAAAGATACTGGCAATGATAATAGAGATGGTAGTGAGTTTTCATTGCCAACATTCACCAATGTGGTGGCACATTGATCCATAATTTATAGCATTATTTACTCATACCACTTGTACCAATTCACACAAGCACATCAGCTATACATATGCTACGATAAAACCATTTGTCAAGATACAAGGAAGGGAAATTGCTTTGGTAAACAAATACAATCAACATACAAAAGGAAACCAACACTTGAATAAGAGTGTGAACATGAAAAAAATCTCACTAACACGCGCTGAACCTGGAATGGTTCAAAACAGCTTAAAGTTTATAAACTCTAGTCACTGAACCACAAGCTTTCATTTGGTGGAATGACGAGTGGGACTTGCTGCGAGACAGTTCACTTGTCACATTAGTGTTAACATGAAAGAGGCAGCAAGAGTAAATTTAACAGGGACAGCTATATTGTCCTAGTTTGTTTAAGACTCAAACTTACTTAAGAATAAAGAATCTTAATAGAGTAGGGTTCAGTTCTATTTAAAAATCTTAGTTGGAAACCTTTTACTACAAAGGACTAGGGTTTAAAGAATTTTACAATCTGTTACAATATATTTTCCTAAAATAGTCTCCTACCTATACAGTTTTTCCACACTCCCCCTCAAGTTGGTGAATAGGTATTCTCCATTCCCAGCTTGGATACCATAGTCTGAAAAACTGAACTGCTTAACCCTTTGGTAAGAATATCAGCAAGTTGACCATGTGTAGACACATAGGGAGTACAAATCAGTTCACTCTCCAGCTTCTCCTTGATAAAGTGCCTGTCGATTTCGATGCGCTTGGTTCAGTCATGCTGTACTGGATTGTCAGCTATACTTATCGCAGACTTGTTATCGCAATAGAGTCTCATAGGACCGTCTTCAAGGATGATCTTCAACCAAAGTAGTTCACATACACCTTGAGCCATTGCCCGAAATTTGGCTTCTTCACTTGACCGAGCTACCACTCCTTGTTTTTTACTTCTCCATGTCACAAGGTTTTCACCAAAGAAGGTGCAATATCCTGAAGTCGATCTTCTATCGACAATTGAACCAGCATAATCAGCATAAGTGTATGCTTCAAGTACCAATCCCCCATTCCTCTTAAACAAAATACCTTTCCCCAATGTTCCTTTGAGATAATGTAATACTCTATGAGCTGCTTGCATATGAACTTTCTTTAGGTTATGCATTAACTAACTAATCACACTTACAGCATATGCTATATCTGGTCGTGTGTGCGATAAGTAACTAAATGAGTTTCCCTACCAGGCGTTAATACATTTCTCTATCTACTACTGCATTCTCCTCTGCCTTTCAAAGCTAAAGACTTGGATCCATGGGAGTACTTGCTGGTTTGCATGTTGTATTGCCTGTTTCTTTGAGAAGAACTGTAACATCCTCCTCAGCCTTCCCAATGCCTTGATCTCAAATTCCCTAGCCAAACATTGACTCAAAACCTTTTTTTCCTTAACATCATTTCCTGTTACTATTATGTCATCAACATACACCAAAAGAACTATAACTCCCCCTGAGGGAGAGTGTTTAATGAATAGTGTGTGGTCTCCTTGGTTTTGTTTGTACCCCATGGCCAACATAACTCTTGCAAATCTACCAAACCATGCTAGTGGTGATTGCTTAAGGCCATACAATGCCTTTTTCAATTTACACACAGTATGAGTAGCTAAGTTATTCTTATAACCAAGCGGAACCTCCATGTATATCTCCTCTAGATTTCCATCTAAGAACGCATTCTTGACATCGAACTGCTGCAAATCCAACCAAAATTAGCTGCAAGTGACAACAACACTCTAACTGTGTTCATCTTTGCAACAAGAGCAATTGAACAAGAGCAGAGTTCCCTGGATAGTGTTGGGGGACTTCAACTGCACTCTCAAATCAAATGAATCAAAAGGAGGGGGAAGATGGAAACTGCAAGATTGCAGGGAGTTAAAGGAGCTAGTGACAAATTCAGCACTGACAGATTTAAAGTGGCATGGGAATGCCTTCACCTGGTACAACAAACAAGCTGGGGATTGGTTCTCAATGTGAAAGCTAGACAAATGCATGGTGAATGGTAAGTAGATAGAGCAATTTCCACCGAGGAATGCTACATTTGAAGAACCTAATGTTTCAGACCATACCCCTATTGTTACGATCCTAGGAATTAGAACGAGTTTGAATCGGGCTTGTTCTAACGAACCCGCTCTTGCCTCAAGATATTTGGAAAGAAAGGAATTGCAAGATCATCAAACAACAAAGAAGTGCAGGGTTGGTTTTACAGGAGACTACTCTCCAAACCAGAATAAACATGCTAGCTAGGGGAATTGTGGATAACTTGTCCACCAAAATGAGGAGATAGGCATTAGACTAAGTTGATCACCAAGACCCATATGACATTGTAATCTAGTGTTTTTTGTATCATACTAGAACAGTTGCAGACTTTGTATATAACCATTTATTAATGAAATCTTTTATTTTTCAAAGAAAAAAAGACAACTAATTATGAAGTAACATGTGCACTTAAACCAATACTAGCGTTTAAACTTTTAGCTGATAATAGATGCTCAAAGTTCAAGATTCCATCTTAATGCCTACCATCGAACTGTTCTCGTTAGAACCAAAGAAGTTCATAAATTAGAAAGAAAGAACTGTGAGGAAAACAATAGCCTTTCTGTAAACAAAATAAAAAATAAAAGCAAGAATCAGTAGGCACCATATATAAGGATACATTTTAATTCTTTCATCCATTCTAAAACTTAACTCTCTAGAAAACAGATATCGGCATATTCATAAACCTTTATGCATTAGCTATTCAACCCACTGTACAAATGATTGAAACCCACACAAATTAAGACTTAGTTTCTCATGCCCAATCAAGTACTTGTAAATCAATGTATAAGAACCAGCCACAGATGTTCTCACAATGAAGTAAATAAGAGACTGGTTACAATAAACTAGCCATAAACATAAGCGATTAGCAAATACCAAGTTTGTTTATATATTACCACTTGCACTTACCATTTCTTTTTTAACTTGTTCAAATGATTGCTTGTCTAGTTTGTCAATGCTTGAACATATTGAACGAAATTTTTCAGCTGGTACCCCACATATTTCAAGCATACCATCTAGTAACTTCCGATGATTCAATTTCACCTGTTAAAGAAGCAATTAGGAACAACAAGTGCTTAGAATAGCTTTGCTCATTAAAATATAGCTACCAAGAACAGAAATATTGAAGGAAAATAAGGTTCCATATTAAGATTTGAAGAGTAATTCAACCACGCTACTCTCAGCCTATCAATTTCAGTGAAGTATAAATAGTTAGATAAACATAATCCTCTTCTTCTCCCTTCTCTTCCACTTGCAATTTTAGCTTCTATTAAACCTAATTCATCCTTTTGCAAAGCGACTACATCATTTAATGCTAGTGGTTGTGCTACAAGCTATAGATGCCAATATCAATAATCATGAAGATGAAAACAAAACATAGTCAACCATATGAACATAATGAAGAGGAAGTAACATAGTTAGTACAAACACCTCATAATCTCCAATATCAAGCTCATCAAGCAATTCGGTTAAAATTCTAACAATCTCAAAATCTGGCCCCATGTCTTCATATTGACCAGCAATATCAAAGTCACATTGATAGAATTCGCGATATCTTCCCTTAGATGGGTTATCTCTTCGGTAAACCTTTGCTATTTGATACCTTTTGAAAGAAGTGATCCCATTCATTGCCACATACCTAGCAAATGGAACTGTTAAGTCGTATCGCAGGGAGCAAAGCTCTCCACCCTGCAATAGCAAAAAATTAATTATAGGCTTTTAAAAGCTAGATACTCTTGAGGAACTAATCAAGTCCGCTGTAGGGGGAAAAAAGGACACAACTGAAAATAAGAGAAAGTTACAACTACAAGTCCAATCAGCAAAAGACAAAAAACAACAAAATTTTATTAAAAGAAACAAAAACAACAAAACACCAAAACACCAAAACTTTGTTGTTCCATGAAATTGGGCTAAATGCACAATCTTAATTCAATTAGAAGAAATATATGCTCTTTGGTTTTAAAAAAAAGTATATCTTCCAATGATAGAAGTAGCAGTACCTAGAGAAACTAAACGGACAAGGAGTCCATCATCACCCAAGAAAACAAGTCCAAATAGGAATTTCAACTTATATTTCCTCTTTTAGTTTTTCCAAAAGAAGAAAATTACATTTATGACTATCACAACATCAACATAAAAAGTTAAAAACAAGAACAATAAACAATAAATCAATATAATAAGATGTTATAACCATGTATTACCTGATCAGCAAGATCAAAAATCAATTTTGAATCCTCCCCATATTTTCCCATAAGTGTCTCTCTCAATTCAAAAGCCGGAGTATCAAGTGCTGTGGCACCATGTCTCTTGAAAACTTCAGTTATAATTGAAAATGCTCTCTCTCTAATTGTCATTTGTTCCTTTGCAAAATCATGTGTACCCTGAAATTTAGATGGTATACATAAAATTAGACAAGGAGAACATTCAAGCCAAAAGATGTATGAGATGAAGTAATTTGACCATCATAACTACCACCACATCATAGGTGAAAAAAACACTGAGATGATTCTGTCACCATTAGGATTTCTCAAACACAACAATGGTATCAAAATGGAAAGGAATAGAATATCATAATAATGTATACAACAAGTATTACTATTGTTGGCTAGTCAATTAACATGAAATGTGGACTCCCAAAACCAAGTCAAAATCCAAAAGTTGTGAAAAGGGAAGAAAGATAAGTAATAAGCAACATCAGCTAAATCATATAAGAACCAACTTAATGTACAACATTCCAACCACAAGCTCTCGCTTGTTTTAAGTAGTGGTGATGACTATCCACCAACTTTTGCCACCACTAGTTATTTCTACAATAGAATAAGAAAAAAATAATAAAAAGTTCAAATAGTTTTTATTGATTAACTTGAGGAATGTCTATGATGTCAAGAATGTTTATTCTATCGCTGAAATAAACAAGGTCATGGAACAAGTAATATGCTTTTGTGATAAAATTCCTCTCACATGCTGAACACGCAAAATCAACTATCATATCTTTTGAAGAGTACTTGAAATACAATGTTACAGAACAAAATATCATTCTTTGAGTGTCACAAGTATACAAAATATTACCTTAGGAAGCTTGGGAAGCCTTCTCGTCTCATTGCTTTCCACAATCTCTTTCACTTTATATGCCATAGCATCAAACTCTGGTCCCTTTGGGTCAAAAAACAACAAAAGGGCCTCTACCCATTTCTCTAATAACTCCAAGCCCTCCCCAGAATCATGCTCTTTGCTCCGCAAAGAATCCTTAACAAAATTCACAATCACACTAGTTCCTTTTCCTAAAACCACCTTCTTCTTTCTCTTATCACCTTTCTTTTCAACATTGGCATCTCTGCCATCGGCTTCAATGCTATCACTACTCTTTCCACTCAGAAGCTCTTCTCCCTCAAGTGCAACTAATGATGTCATACCCTCCCAAGCAACAATCTTCCACACAATCCCCAACAAAGCATTCACTTCATGGACCAATTTCCCATAATTTTCCTCATTAAGTAAATCCAGAACCAACTTAAAAGCATTTCTCAGAACATCTTCACTAGGGCAGTTCTTATCAAACAAAGCCAGCAAACTATTTCTCAAGCATTCCCTCCCTACCACATCCAAATTCATTTTGGCCCGACATAAACTGCATTTACCCAAATTCCGGAGTGCCACAGCCAAGAAAAATACGGTTGTGCCCACTGCCTCCCCATCACCATGTTTTCCACTTCTAGAACCAGAATTAAACTCTGCTCGCGTCATAGAATGTAATGCCTTCACCACTTCCCTCAGTTTCCCATTAATTTTAGGAATTTTGGAAAACCACTCACTCTCAATTTTCCCCACTAACTTAGACCCATTGACCAACACTTTGATGTCACTAACTACCCCTACTCTATCCTTGTCAACATGACCATCCCCTCCGTCTATCAAATTGAAAGCCGATAAATCACCCTTCACAGCCTCACAGGACAATGCAGCGACTGCGTCAACAATTGATGTCAAAGCCGCAGCTTCATGGTCCAGAATTGCACAAATTCCATACAAGACGGAGTCTTCAGTCAATCCAATGCAGTTCAAATCCAGGGGTTCCGATTCCGAATTCAGAGTATCACATATGAGAGAAAGAACGGTGGCAGAATTGGAGGAGTGAATGAGCTTAATGAGAAGAAAGGTAAGAGAGGAGCGAACTTCAATAGGAGTGAGGGACTTGAGAAATGGGAACTGGGGTTGGTTGAGAGGGTTAGGGTTCTGGGTGTGATTGGAGAGTCTTTCAAGGACCGAAGAGTCGATGCGTAGCTGGGAACGGCGGGTGGCGACAGAGTAAACGGAGGAAGAAGAGAGGGAAGAGCCCTTACCTCCCACAGTGATGACTTTGACTTCGCCTCTCTCTGCCATTGTCCACATACACGGCAGGCTGTTTGGTACACTTAGAATTGAATTCATGTATGAATTGAATTGAATTCCATTAATGAAATTAGAATTGAATTGAATTTACACTGTTTGGAAC
>JANIPN010000006.1:31971758-31982758 GCA_027478595.1 Erythroxylum anguifugum
AAATCCTAATTTCTCACAAAATTCATATAAT
Organism: Erythroxylum anguifugum; assembly: GCA_027478595.1. NCBI lineage: Eukaryota > Viridiplantae > Streptophyta > Magnoliopsida > Malpighiales > Erythroxylaceae > Erythroxylum > Erythroxylum anguifugum. The sequence goes on from JANIPN010000006.1 coordinate 31,971,790, forward strand.
TCACAATTCACAATTCTAGCCCTAACATGGGTAACGGGATGCTACATACACGGTTTGATACATGATCGTGTATCAGACTATGTATCTCTCAATGTGTGAAACAACGAATTTCAGCTTTTTCCAACTCTTTAGTCTTTTTGGTCTTTTAAGGTTTCAAGGCTATTTTTGGAACCGAATAAAATGAGAAAACCCTCAAAAAAACCCTATGACCCTAAAATACTACTTAAAAATTTAAAAGACACAAAAAACGTAGCAACCATCATGAAAAAGTGGATCAAAGTGTAAGATCAAGAACATCATCAGGAAATTCCAGCTTTCTAGATCAAGGAGTAAATAAAGTTTTTATTCCTTTTCCCTTGTTTCTTTCTTTATTATTGATGTGTAATTGGATTTCCAAGATGTTAAATATGTTCATGAGTTTCTAAATTCCAGATTAGGGTTTATTTTGAATTATTTTGTGAACTTGATTATTATTAATTCAATGCAAAATTCTGATGTGCAAAATTATGATGTTGTGATGATTGTACATTTTTTACTTTGATAATAAATCAAGAGAGTGAGTCAAAAGTAATATAATTAAATTGAGCAACGAGAGTTGGTAATTTAATAAGTCACTTGATTATCAAATCAACTATCATTCGAAGATAGATCTTGTGTGAGAACTTGATTATTCAATAGATAGCTTCAAATCTAATTGAAAACGTTAGGAAAGTTTTATGAATCGAAAGGTTGCAACATCTAAATTTTTCGGATTCAATTAGGATTAATTAGTTAGGTCTTGAAAGAGAGTAATCAATACTACAGGAAATCTAGGATCAACACATAATTGGATCAATCATAATTAAGGAAAGAATAAATCCTAAACATTAATCCTTGATCAACCTTACTTCAATTTGGCAGCTCACTTATTATTTGTTTATCTGCTCGCGTTATTTACTTTTTTAATTTCCTTTATTATTTTTTATTGAAATCATATTCTACTACCTTAAACAAAGTTAGGTTCAAATCGTTTTATCTATTTCCTAATAGGATCGAAACCTTTCGATACTACAAGATATGATCCGTATACTTGTAGATGTTGAGAGTTTTGTTGGATATAAAACTTGCTGAACAAGTGTCTTGAGCAATACTCCTACTATAAATTTATATGGGAGTCAAATATTGCACCTGTAACTCCTTCACATTGTGGTTGTCATCTCTGCAAAGGTTAGGTACAAGATACAAGCTAAAATTTGATGTTCCTGATCTAAAATATGCACAATATGAAAATTCATTGGAGACACATGATCATCTATTTTAACTTGAATTAGAATAACCAGACTTGTATGCTAAGGCTAACTGGTATTATAACTTGCAAAGGATATATGACCAAGCTCAGACACGCTGCTTTGATAAACTCATACAAGGATTTGATTACAACAAGGATGAAAATTAAATTAAACTTATGAAGCATGTCTATTACACTTCCACGTTCTCTATTTATCTGTTTTGGAACTGTACTTGACTGACTCCAAAATCAATCGGAGTTGTTTGTTGCTCTCGTAATGACACTGTTCTTCCATTAATGAATTCATTAATTACCTTCAAAGAAAAAGGGTGGTTATGACTATGCATTGACCTCAGATTTACATTTTTTGGGCAAATCTAAGCTCATGGGCAAAAGATGCACATGATGTCCAAACCTGTAAATAAACTGGACAGTCACTATTGCCCAAAAAAAAAAAGCATCAGACAAGTGCGTCACTGAAGGCCATAAACAAGCAAGGCACCTACTGCACCAACACCAGCCAGCAGACCAATAACCACTCCAATTGGAGGCAATCCACCACCAATTGCTTTTCCAGTATTGACATCGTACCTAGCAAACCTCTTTATGGGTGCTCTACACTGTGGACAAACATATGTATCCGGCTGCAGAATTTGGAAGAACGAGAAAATGAGAGTGGCATTTGATGGGAATATACTTATCAAGTGATCAATTGATGATGTATATTTGGACTATTTTTCAATTCTTGACAAGTTTTCTGTCCTTAAATCAACAAACAAGACAAACATAAGATACCTGTTCTTCAAATGGTTTTGTTAAGGTGTATATGAATCCACAATCCAGACATATGTGAGAAGCTCTGGCCTGCGGAACAATTTGCACCGTTAGTATCTAGGTGAATCAGTAACCCCTGTTCCTCATTCGAAGCCAGGACAATCAAATACTTATTATTAAAGCATCCTTGCCTTCTGAGCCTCAGTCAACTTCCTTCCAAACCGAGGAGGAGCTGGACGCTTCGGAAGTCGTTTCACATCTACATCTGCACCTCTGCATGACAGCAAAGACGGAGGAGATGAATGCAAAGTTTCTCTTTTGAAATGAACAAATTGCAGCAGAGATCTTAGTTCACCATCTTATCTTTATATCTCTGGTTTCTTTATTCATCTGATTTCACTATCAGCATATTTGTGCTCGATTTCAATCACATTTTTTAAACAGCATGATGTGACTTATCTCGCTAAAGCTTTTACTCCAAGTGCCTCGAGAGGCTTTGTTTTCCTTATCATTTATCTAAAGAATCAGCCTTTTGTCTGTGGCAGAGATTGAATCTCGTTTTCTTCAACATTACTAAGTGATGGTCATTATTCTGGAACCAATGTTTAATGAAAATTTTATATCAACTCTATGAACCATGAAGTTTTCATAAAAGGAGAAAATATATATATATATATTCTCAGCAGTGTCAAGATATTTAAGACCCAATTTCTCAATGGTGGAACATTTAGTAATCCTGGGAAGACGTTAACCGACAGTGATGTCGGTGGTATCCAAAGCACTAGAGATGCTATGTTCTAATTTGCAGATATCGAGACATAATGCCTTCCGACCTGCATGGTCCTTACAACTACGTTTGGAGAGAAGCAAAAGTGGATTGTGGAAAAAGAAAGTTCGGTTCAAAATCCTTATATTGTTTCAGATGAAAGTTAACAGTGCTTGAAGTTTTCTCCTATTTTCACTTCATGCAATGTATTCGAGCAATTGAAGTCCCAGTTTTCAAACATGTTCATGCAAGATTCTCTAATTCTTGGGAATCTGTGAGCACAATTGCAAATAAATATTTAAAAGGAATTGGCATGTGTTGAGGCCATGGAAACCTGCTGACAACGAAGTAAACAGATTCAGGCTTTGCTTGGATAGCAGTTTTAGTAAATCCAAGTTTATCAGCAGGCCAAAGTTCATCACCGAAGAAACTGCTAGTGTACAGCACTTGGTCTCCTGCTTTAAGCCCTGCTTTTGCTGCATTCCCTCCTCCCTCAACAGCCTAACAAAACACCAATTACGTTATCATTAAGTTTCACAAATGGCTCTTACTCTTTCCAGAATCAAGTGCGTCGAATAAGCCAGAGACGTGACTCACAGTGATGACAACACCACCACCAGTCTTTTGACCCAAAGTGAGGCCAAGTGGCTTGTCAACCTCAACCTCAACAGTCTTGGCAGCGCCAGCAGCTCTGGCAGTAATCTGAAGAATCTTTTTTTTCCCAACAAAGCCGTTCTGTTTCTCGGCTAGAAAGATGTCTGATGAAGAAGCCCTTTTGGAATCCTTAAGTGAAAGGCCTTGGAAGTATGTTCTCTGGAGTAGGAAAGAAATAATATGCTCGAGTCAAAGGCTAATAAAGTTCAGTATAGAAAGAAACTTGGGCATAAACTAAGAAGACAAACCTGAAGCTGAGAGGATACAAGAGGTTTGAAAGATGGGGTGGAAGCTGTGGCTTTGTCGGCGCGATTCCTGGTAAGAGCTGCGGAACAAGAGGGAGCACCGGCAACCACAGCAGATGGCATTGTTCACACTTGAACCAGATATAGATGGATGCAGAGAAAGATTGAGAGAGAGTACGCCGAGGAAGAAATGGTTGTTTTAATGAGAATTTAGCGGTTGGATCTGTTGCTCTGCTGGTTGTTGATTAAATTAGAGGACAAAACTGTTGGGCAGATAAGATAGCTAGCCTGTGGCAGTGGAACACGGCCGAGTGGCGAGTGTGAGAGCCACGGGACACCAGCGTACTAGTATGCCACTAATCAACTACAAGACTAGATATATGGATTCCACTTACTCTAAAAAATAAAATATATTATCAAATTTTTATTTATATTATATTATAAAAGTGAAAATGTGATCTCCTCGTAAAGAATTAAACATGCAAATTAATACGGAAGCAATGCGTTATCCTGCAGTAATTGCTCATAATCCAATGGCCTTAGAGTAGCACCTCTTAGACTAAGTGATGTCAGGCCAATTAGCTCCTTGTACCATCAACTTTTTCCTCTTATAATCAAAGATGCGAATTATGTACTAATTCTAATACCGGATTGAGTTTTGGTATAATACTATACTGATATTAGTTAATATTAGATTTTATCTTGGATAATTTTTAAATTTATAAAACATTTCATGAACTTTTTAAAAATTTGCAAAATAATTCATTATCATATTGTATAGTTGTACTGTATACTTTATAAGTTTATATCAACCATGTCTCTAAAAATTATAATAATAAATAATAACCATAATTAATATGAAATAAAAATAATTTTAGATATTTCACATATAAATAATAACTACAATTAATATAAAAAAGACAATCATCATCATATGAATATAAAATTAAGAGCAATATAAAGTATAAAAAAATTACAACTTCATCAAATTTTAAATACTAATTACATCAAAAACATCCAATAAAAAGAACAATAAATATCCTTAACTCTCAAACTATTACAATTTACGATATGCGTTCGTGATTAGGAAACAACCAAGTAGAAGTAAAATATAAAACAAAAACATTTACAATTGCATTATATATATAGAATTTAATATATACATCAAATATAAGTAAAATTAAAAGAAAAGGAAAAACAAAACCTTTGAACTTTATTCAATCGTCTACGGGAGGATACCCACTATATTTGATACAAAATCCTCATCATTGGTACTAATTCCTCATCATTTGGTACAAAATCATTATCATTAAGAGGAGTCTCATCATCATCATCATTCAAATTAAATGCATCAAATGAAATATCAATGTTTTTCTATCCAAGATCATCTTTCGATTCATCCACATATACCAAACTCAATTCCTCATAAACTCAATCTGCCAAAAGATTGATATTATCAATGAAAATTGGATCTGTTAAACTCCTTGTGCTATAAAGAGTCTTAGTAAACAATAAAATTTATTTATTAAAAAATTATAAAAAACTATATCGAAATTAATAATGATAATAATATAACTTTCCTGTACCTTTAAATTGTAACGAACGAAAACCAAATCATTCAATCTCTTGTACTCCAATCTATTCATTTTCTTAGAATGGATGAATTCAAATGTGCTACAGTTCCGTTCATAGTCTGTAGCACTCACACATTGACTTAAAATCCGAATTACAATCCTTTGCAATTATGGAATACCAGCTACGAATTGATCCCACCAAAAAACTGTAAATCGTAAGATAACAAAAGTAGCATTATAAACAAAATAAAGTGATAATTAATTTTCATCAAATAAGAAAAAGGAAACAGTAAATACTTGGAGAAAGTTTTGCTCATTGTCAAATAGCAATCAACGTTCTAAAATCCCCAGAAGACTGCTTGTAAAGCTCTATTTGTGAGCTCAAAAGATCTTGCATCATTTTACGACCAACAATTATTGTAATAATGAATAACATTCCTCTGTTAACTTTAGCTTCCTTTGTAAAATCTAGTCTAAAATAGATACTACAATTTAAAAATACCTTAGCTGCAAACAACGGAGAAGAAAGTTGTCTTTTCCATCTCACATTGATGATTGCAAAATACGGTGTGTACAAAGAAAGCCTATGTTTCATATTATAGTTAATTGCTTCCTTCACCCTCTCCATGACATCAAAAAAATAACTCATTGTTGCCTTTTCTTCGCTATCAGCCAAGCGAAGCACCCTTACTAAAAGCTCACAACTCGGATAACAAATTGACATTGAGACCAAAAATTCTATCTTCTAGTATAATTCTAGAAACCTCCAATCCAGCCTTAAACCTAGCATTTTGAAATGCAACCAACTTATCACTTGTAAACATTTGTCTTAACTCTTTCTTTACCGTAACAAAAGACTGAAGTGATAAGAAATTAGTTGTAAATCTTATATCAATAGGATGACATAAATCTTTACCATTGGTAAATTTCTTTCTCATTAAATTCAACACCGGTGCACGATTATAGATGAACTTGGTCATCTTTTTAGCTTTCTACATAGTCTCATCAACAATAGGAAAATACCTAGGTTTTTAATAAAACTAAAAGCAATAAGTGTTCGGCTAAGAAATTGTTCTTTCTTTGGTGCATGGATCATAAAATTAAAGTGAATAATCCTTATCACATTTTTCGATCTATTGTGGGTAATTACTAAGAAAGCTCATATTTTGGCATGAATTACATTGTTACTGCTTCGGCTTTGCATTACAACCTCGATGTTGATAATGTGCACATAGCTAGACTTGATATGTTTGATGTACCTTATTTGAAACGCTCTAAAATTTTGGAGCCCCATTCTATGGAGCTTTGAAATCCTTAGTCGTGCACTGTTATTAAGAGCAGGAAGGGCAAAGTTGCAGCCACTTCTCAACCATCCTCCTCTCAGGCACCCCTGGAGCCCCAAGAGGCAGTAGTTGAAGACGAACCAACCGTAGCAACGAATGTCGACAAGTTCTAGCAAATCCTTAACCAAATGGCCGAAAACTATCAACAAATGACACTACAAATTAATAAACTCAACACCTAGATGAGACAAGTGCATAAGGAGCAACGGTACATCAAAAAGAAATTCCTCAAGTTCATCTGGATGAAGAACATTGAATTCCCTTCTCTTACGCCTTCGCCACCACAATCTCTATCAGCTTTCTTACCCTTTACTTTTTAAGTTGTTTTATTTACCTTATTAGTTGTTTTACTTAGTTGTTTGATATTTTGTTTTGTGTTTTAGTTTCCTTTTTTAGTTGCCCTGTCACATTGAAGACAATGTGTTATCCAAGTGTGGAGAGGTGACATTTGCTTTGTCAATTGCATTATTTTAGTTTGTTTTAGTCACTGTTTGCATTTTGTTAAATAGGATGCATGTCTTAGGCATATTAGGTTGTTTTTTCATATTGTTTTGTGTTAGCAGTGGAACCACACTTGAATCATTTTGCTTTGTTATGCCATGAGATTTTGTCATGCTAGTTGGAATGAGATTGAATGCACGCTTGAACTCGTATTAGGCTACTTGAGTAGGGAGTGAACCATGTTGAGTGATGAAAAGTAGTTGGTTGCATAAGCTTACTCAGAATTTGACACTTGAGCCAATGTGAGAATTGAGCCTATATGACTCCATCTATAGTCATTTTATCTATTTGTTTGTGTGATGCTTCCTTAGTTTATTACCTTCAGAACTTGCTTTGAATCGGTTTGAGTTTACTGAACGCATGCTTAATAGAGATGATTAAGGCCCTTTGTGTGTTAACCTTTGGCTTAAATGACCTACCTTTTATTATCCCTTGCTACCCCCGTTGAACCTTAACCCTTTTGTGTCTTGAAAACACCCCACATTTTGAAACGCAAAACTTCATTTGCCCACCCATTCATAAGCTTAGTAGAGTATTAAGTGATGCATTAGTTTGGGATTTTTGCTACATTTTTTCCGAGATGAATTAAGTGATACTTCTACTCTTAGATCACATTGCATTCAGATTATTTCTTCAATTATATGTAAAAAAGAAAAGAGAAAAAGAAAAGAAAAAGGAAGAACATTTTAGTAGAATCAATAAGTGCAGAACATTAGTATATTTACATTTTTGTATCTCAAAAATATGTTTTGTTATCCTTTGTTTGTGTTAAACCCTTTATCTCGTTTAACCCACCTTAACACCTTACCACATTACAACCCGAAGCAAGTCTTTTTGATCTATTTATGCATGTAATCATTGTAGAGGAGAATTGGTTTATTAGCAAGCCTATGGTAGTGTAGTTTCCTATAGGGAGCTTGAGCAAAGCACTAATCATCAAACACTTTAGAGAAATGAGTGAAACCGTAAGGAAGATTCATTTTGTGTTTATACTTATCTTTGAGTGATGGTGCCATAAGTTGAGTTTGCTTATGTACACTAATGAAAAGTAGTTATGATATGTGCAGTAGCTTGACATTTGAGTTGGCCAAACTTTAAAGGATTGCATGTTTTGATCTTTGTGAAAATGAAGTGAAGGAATTAATTGGTTGTGTTTGATTTTGCTTAAGGACGAGAAAATATTTAAGTGTGGGGAAGTTGATAGTTATGCATCAGTGTGTGTTTTCTAAGTATTTGACATGTGTTTCTTGCATAACAGGTTATTATTGTTATGTTTTAGGATTTATTTTGTATGTTTTTATTTAGTTTGATCTTCATGGTTGTTCTTTTATGTTTGATGTTGATTTAGGGTAAGAATTGATCATTTTGATGTAGGAATGGAGGGTGGGCACCTTTGTGATTGAGCTAGGGACTAAGAGAGGAGAAGAGAAGTAGAGGATTTTGTTATGTGCTTAATTGTTGATATTTTCAATTATTTTCACTTAGCGATTATTGACATAAAAATGCTTAAGATACTCACTTTAATTCATATTTGATTTTAGGTACAATTTGGGAGCATAGAAATTAAAGTGAGTCGGAAGCATCAAATTTGAGTCATTTTTTGAATATTTAATTTTGCTTATCTTTATGGAAGAAGAAGAAAAATTAAAAGACAAGAAAAATGGAACAAGCCAAAGAAAATCTGAACAAGACCTGAGAGGAAGGGCATAAGGAATTGAGGAGCAATTTAAATGGTCAAAGTCGAGCTACAAATAAGCAACGAATTGCCAGCGCAGAAGGAAAATAAGAAAGCAAATTAAATTGTTAAGATAAATGAAGAAGAGGTGATTGAGCCCAAGTTTGCATTATTAATTGGCTGCATTTTCATAACTGTTGATGTACTTTTTGACTCCTAATTGCGACTTTTGTGCTTAAATTAGTTCCTTATGTTGAGCTCTTACTATTTGCAATTTGTTAGTAAAATTGTTACAAATTGATATTAATTGCATTATAATTTTTCCAAGGACAATTGATGCTGCAAATTGTGATTTAATTGTAGGAACACAAATAAGTCAACCATGCCAAGAAGTCAACAGGTCGTGAGCCTTCCCGCACGTCGCGACGAGGTCCAGCAGAACAGAGCCGCACATCGTGATGTATGTCACATGCCACGTCGCAACGCCTCAACAGACAACCACACGTCGAGACGTCAACAAATTGACACATCGCGACGAGGAAGCCAGAGCACACGTCGCGACGTACAGTCGGATACTCGGACCATAAAAGGGAAAATTCTCTCAATGTTCCGACCCGGCCTGTCTCGATTCCTTAAATAGTTGCCAAATTAGGTCATGGAAGGATATATACAGAGACAGAGATCTAGACAGAAAACACACTACGTCGGCCACCGATACACAACACACGCACATTCATTCGGGAGACCTATACAGAGACGATCCATTCTTCGCCGCCACGAGTCCACCATCGACCATCCTTCACTGTCTACAGCTGCATCGGTATCATTACTTTCTTCACCGCAGGATCATCTCTACCATGAATGCTGTTGGAGCACCAACCTTGTTGAGGACTGCGACCGACATGCTTGGCTAGGCGTCCCGATCCTCTTGGAGATGTAGTGATGGCTTGAGTTCACCTTGGGCTTCAAAGGGGAGTACTCAAATGTTGTCTGGAATTTTAATTATATTATTGTAACGCTTTGGTTAGAGATTACAGTATTATGATTAGATTAGCATGGTTAGGGTTTAATCATGTGTTGAACAATATTTTATGATTTGGATAATGTTTATGTTGAATTTTGTGCTCAAATATATGAGGTCTCATATATATCTTTGGTGATTGCATTAATCATTTTTTATCTACATGGTCGTGTTAGATAATGATTGATTGTGTTTGATCCAATAATCAATTGCATGAACATATCCATTTTGCACACTAAGGTTTTAACAAGGCTTTAATAAAATGGTCGTTTGATTAATTCCTTGGACTTAAGGGGTCCCTTAAGGTTGATTTTTCAGAAACTTAGTAGATTTTGTCCCTGGAAATTTATTTCGAACCGTGATAGCCTAAGCACATTTTCGAGAGGATTATCTATCATTTGATTAATCTTTGAGTTTTTGTTGATTTCAAAATCCCCAAAATCCAAAAATATTCTGTTATACATTTTCCCTTCAATTTCAATTACTTTCCTCAATTTTGATCAACAAACCCAAAACCCCCTTTTTATTCAGCTTTAATTGCATTTGTTCGACTTAGGCTAGCTTTAAACCAGTTTTTCGTCGGTTCCAAAAAGTGAGACGACCCGAGGTTCAGCTTATACTGCAATCTTGGAATTTATTGTTTTTGACCGGTTTCCAAGGATCGATCCTAGATCGAACGACGAGCCGCGATCAAAATGGCGCCGTTGCCAGGGAACCGAGAAATTGGTTTTCCATAGGTTAGCCAGGTCATTTTTGCATTGCATTTTCATAGTTGAATTTCATACATGTCGATAGTATAGGTTTTAATTTCCTTTTCATACTTGCATACATTTACCTTTCATACATTCACATATACATACATACTTGCATACACTTGCACCTACTCACACTCCACTTTTTGCTTGATTGTGTGTATTTGTGAGTTAATTTTGCTATAGCTTCATACTTTGTTTTGCCTTTGTGAATTGCTCTTGTGCATGCCCAGGAAACCTAGGCTAATTCAATTCCATCCTGAGATAGAAAGACATCTCATGCTGTACACTTGGTGCCTCAGAATCAATTACAGGGATGCTCCCTACATCCTGCGGAACATACGACTCATCCGTACTTCCGCGCTGAGAGCTAGGTCGAGATTGAGCTCCTCGAGTT
>JANIPN010000006.1:32135571-32147050 GCA_027478595.1 Erythroxylum anguifugum
TTATCTGAGGACTGGACATAGCCCACGGTTTGGGGTGAACCAGTATAAAAATTACTGTGTCAAATTCTCTCAACCCTCTCTATTACATTATTGTGATTTTGATTTCTTACATACGCAAGTTTTTAGATAATCATTTACGAACGAAAGTTATCATAATTATGAACTGATTTAAACTGAACAAGTTTTTTTAAAAGAAGGGATTAACGGAAAAGTTTACACAATTCAACCCCCCTTCTTGTGTATTTAATTACCATTGTATTATCGTGTGATTCACTTCAAAAACAAGATAAGGTCGCCCGCAAAGAATAAATGGGAGAGAGGCGGTCCATTACAGCCTAACTTAATAGGCTTCCATCGACCTTACGTCACTGCGTTGTTAATGGAGTGACTTAGTCGATCCATACAAAGGACAAATAGGTAGGGTGATATGGGGTCACCCTAGCAAAAACCCCTGGAAGGTCTAAATTCATCACCCAGCTCTCCATTCCAAGTAATTTGAAATGAGACTGTAGAAATGCACTTCATTATGAGATTGATCAGTGACTCAGGAATCCCGATATCAAGTAAGGTATCGTGGATAAAATTCCAGGATAGCTGATCATAAGCTTTCTCGAGATCCACTTTTAGAGCCATGATGCCTTTATGACCAGTTTTCCTGTGCATTAAGTGTATGACCTCCTGGGTGACGATTATATGGTCTATAATTAACCACCCTGAAACAAAGCTGCATTAGGTAGGAGCGACTAGATCGTCCAGGTAAGGTTTAAGCCTATTAACAATGATCTTGGTGATAGCTTTGTAAAGCACAGCGCATAAGCCAATAGGCCGGAACTATGTAATCAACATCGAAGACGGCATCTTGGGGATAAGGACCACGATGGTCCGATTGAGGTCAGATTGCCAAATGTCATGTTGAAAAATGCGCTGTATGAATGCGGCCAGAGAAGAGCCTACACGATCCCATTGGGATTGGTAAAACAGAGCTGTGACCCATCATACCCAGGGGCCTTATTCGGAGCCATAAAGAAGAAAGCCAACTTGGTTTCCTCAAGATTGGGGGGACTAGCCAGATCCTCTTTCGCATGTTGAGGAAGGGTACCGGCGTAGCCCTAGAACTGCCAGGCTCGAGGGTGTTGATGATCAGCCATGTATAATTGTTCAAAGTAGCTTTGTGCTAGTCTCCAAATATGTTTAGGATCTGAGATCGTAGCTCCATTCTCATCTTTTAAGGCATAAATTTGCACTTGCTAGTGTCTGACCTTAGTGATAGCATGGTAAAACTTGGTATTTCTGTCACCCTGACCTAGCCACTGGCTACGGGAACATTGATGCCAGAAAAGTTCCTCTTGATATAGGACTTGCTCTAATTCGGATTGTAGGTACTCCTCAAGCTCCCGGAGAGAAGACTAGTCCGTGTCCTCGAGATGGTTTTTGGATGCCTTCAAGCCGAGCTATGAGTCGCTTCTTGCGCTGGAAAATGTTGTCAAATGTGGAAGAGTTCCAAGCTTGTAAGCTGTCCGAGAACGTTTTCAACACTCCACTAAAATCCAAATGAAAAGGTTTCCAATTCTCAGCTACAAATTGCTCAAAGCCAGTATGAGTTAGCCAATTAGGCCAATAAAAGATGTCCTGCGAAGTTGAAGAGAAGTTGCCAACTAAAGAGCATTCCGCTCGGTCGTAGCAAGTGGGTAAAACTAAACTTACGGTTTTATGACATTTTTACCCTCCAAGTTTTCACTCTATATTTTTCTTTTGTTCTGACGCTACTTGCCTCACCGCCAGCTTTAGGAAGTGGACTGACAGAGACAGAAAAAAAGGAAGTGGACAGACGGAGACACAAGAAAGGAAGCATGGAGAAGAAGCCCTTATTGTTGTGCTTTGTTGTGGGTTCCTTGGGGTTGTTGTCGGCTGCTAGTGGTTTTGGGGCTGAGGCCACAAGGATTAAGGTGCTGTACATTTTTTTTAAGCCTCTGGATTTAGTTCCCTTGTTACTTCTGCTTTTTCAGTATTTGATTTCTCATAGACTACTGCATAACCTCTTTTCGGTTTATGAGATAAACTGAGGGAAGGTACCACATTGAAAAAATATTCGTAATCCTGTGAATAACTAAAAGGTGGCTTAGTTATTCGTTCTTCCATTCTTAACATGTTTTGTTGTCTTGATTGCTACTAGAATATTAGTGAAGAAGAGAATAAATATTGGATGGGATTTTGGGTTGGTGCTGCTTTTTCTTTGGGATTGGGGTTCTCTATTTCATGGTGATTTTGCTCAATCTTTAACTCTAGTTCTTATGCGTCTATTCTTTGTCTTGTTGATCCTTCTCATGTAACTTGTATGACTAGTTATTTGTCCCCATAAGTTGGTAGTCTCATTCCCTTTGGCGAACACACTAGAAGTTAAGGCATTATTGGTTCTGCTTTGAGTTCTTTACTCTTACAAACATGTAGGCTAGGGGAACTCTCTGAAATAAAACGATGAAGAATGAATATTTTTGTTCTAATCTTCCAGTAAGTGCTTCTGCTCCATTTCTCCGTAGAAAACATTTTTTTAATGAAGATATAGAAATAAATGCTGGAAGAATTAGGTAACATGTTTCGTTGTTAGTTGATGGCTTTTGAGCTAGCCTTTGCTTAACCTGGGAAGATCAGCAAGTTTATTTACTTATTTCTGGGTCACAGAAATTCCTATTTTATCTAGTACATAGTGAAGTAACAGGAGTTAATTCTGGGTCGACTCTCTGCATACTGACTGTGATGTTATTGATTATTTTCATTTCTTTTATGTAAACCCACATTTGATTAGGGAATTGGAGAAGGCATCTTTAAGTGCCCATGCATAAAGTATCTATTCACAGCTTGTATCTAAAGAAAATGGAAGAATGCAAATTTTAGTACCAAGATGTAGGCAGTTAATATGCTAAGATATTCTTTCTTTAGGTAATTTAAAAGATTGCAATTAAACCAACAGAGAGAAGATTACAATAGTCAATTTTTATCTGATTGATTTGCTTTGCTGGCATATTCTTTCCATGAACCTCATAGGCTAATGGTTTATGTCACGGATCCTCTTCTTATAAGAGTCCTTTTTGGTTGGATTAATTTGCTTACACATATAATCATTTTTTAAAAGTTGATTTAGCGCATAAGTTATTATGTCCCTGATATTGTTCTTATTGATGATTAGGAGAAAAAAACAAATCCTGATTTGAAGGATAGATGCAGGTTCAAATTTATTGGTTTATAGACTATTGGGTGTACCCTAGGTAAGCTCTTTTGAAGAGCATAGGTGTTGGTTGACCTAAGCTAAGCACTTGTAATTGTTGAACATCTGTTGTCGCATTACATGAAATCATTGGCTTTAATTAGCATTACTTGGACTTAAGTTCCTAACAGTATTCTATGAATCCTTCTGTATAGATAAAGTCATTCTGTACAGTATTAAACACATTATTACATTTTCTTTCTCTTATTCATACATTTGAGCCTTGTGTAATTAGAAGGATTCAAGTTCATGTTACACCACCCTCATTTTTGTTAGAGTTCTGATATGTTGGGTTTATCATCATTTCGTATGAGAGAGCATGTTAAAACCATTGCTAAGCTTCACTCAACAAAAGTTCTGAGTTGTCAGATAGTAAGAGATCATATGCTGCAATTATGATTAACTAGAGTATTGTTTTCTTATTGCTTAACCTTATAAATGTGGTCCTTTATAAAGTATTAGGCAAATCGACTCAATGGTTGTATAAAGGAAGTCAGGATTTCCTAGTTAATGTATATGGAATTTTGTTCTTGTTAGACTGTATAGATTGACAGTCATTGTCAGCTGAACCAGTGTCCTGAACACATTAGGGCTTTGCTGCTTGGATGAATTACAATGCCAAAAGATCGTTGTAGGCCCATTAACACCACAAAGGTGACAACATATGTGGCTAAAATGTAGTAACTCCTTAGACAGTAAAGAGATCAAGGAGTCTTGAGCCGGCTTCCTTGACAAGAACCCCTATAAGAGTATATATATTGTTAAGTAAGGTATAGTACCGTTCTTATCTTAATTATGCAGAACATATTCTTATGCTTCTGATCACCATGATAACCACACCCTGCCCATTTCTTTGTTCTTCCCTTCCCTAAGGCATATACAACTTGCGGTTGACAAGTGATGCACTGAACATGAATTGACCAAAAGCCTTAACAATCAAGTGCAACAATCAACATACATGATATATTTTCAGTTTTGGCTTTGTACTGCTTGTTTCACCCGATACTGCATGGAGAAAGAAACGCTGACGCAGATAAGCAGAAACTCCTCTCCCCAATCTGCCAGTCGCATGTGTTTTCCCTTGTATGTTTAGGTTTTCTGTTCACTGATGTGTTCCTATTATCAACCTTCTTAGACATTCTTTACAAATTTTACCCTGTTGAGCAGGGTCAAGTTGTGCCACGTTCAGCCAACACTGGGCTTGCCTTGTGCTTTGTTAAATAACACTAAAATCTACCATGTTTGTTCGTTCAGGAGCCTCTTAGTTGTAAAATGAGCTATATGGTGTACAAAATTGTAGTCCTGTACTTGAAAGTAAGAAACAGTGCCTTTCACAGCAGAGACTGGACCTCTCTTGGTGGGATGTTGCATGATTATTCTTATTTAACTATGCTGTAGCTGTTCAATGAGTTGCTAACTAATGGTTATCTTCACTACTTCCTCAGTTGAGCATATGATTTGGTTAGGAGAGAATGACTTAGGGGAATAAATGTTTCTTATGTTACTCGTATTGTGAGTGGATTGTCTAAAGGGAAGTACTGTTTCATTGTGTTTGCCAAGTTGATAAGATGTTGTGTTTTGGAGGTAGAAAGAAGGAAAGAATAGGAAATTGTGGGGAATGCAGAAAACGTTGGGGAAGCATCAATGCGCCATTGCTGACCCTTATTCTTAATTTTATTTGTTTGACTTGTCTTCACTTTCATTCATTTGCTATCTGAATGTCAACTTCGCTGAATCTTCTTGCTTGATTCATCTTTTATTACGTTTTCAAAATAAATGTTCTGTGAGATGTTGTCAAGTATCTACTTATATAACCCTTATATTCCCTTGAACAAATTTGGTGAATGATTACCAGCTTTTGGTAGATAATTTGGCCAAAGTAAGTACATCTTGTTATTTGACAGCATCATGTTGTTATTAACTCATAGGAATTTCTCCGGTTGTTCCTTTTGTAATCCTGCAGGGATCTGAGGTCCAATTTGTATCAGCTACTCAGTGTTCATATCCTAGAAGTCCAGCACTGGGACTTGGGTTAACTGCTGCAGTGGCTCTTATGACAGCTCAAATAATTATTAACATCGCAACTGGATGTATTTGTTGCAGAAGAGGCCCAAATCCATCAAACTCAAATTGGAGACTAGCATTGGTCTGCTATGTTGTTTCCTGGTAATTCTAAATGGCCATTCAGTGAGAGAAACTTTTAAGTTGTCACTTTTATATTTTCTGTTTAAAAGCGTATGTTCTTTGACCACCCTGGATGGTTTTTGGTTTCTAAATATAGGAGCAGTGTTTCACACATGTTACATTTAGGATTTCTGGGGATGGCAGGAGGGTGCCATGGGAGAAACTTTTGGTACCTGCCTAGATAACTCTTGGTAGCTGCCTTATCAGGATGAAAATGCTCAATGTTCATGGCCCCTAATAATCTGGTCCAGTGATAAGAGCACCAAAAGCTAAGTGATATTTTTTTTAGTGGTTTGCCTTTTCCATAATAATTTGTAGTCGGATGAGAATATAAACCCCAAATTCATCCGAGTGTTTGATTTCTTGTCTGACCTTATGGGGGAGGCCAGATCTTTTTTACCTAGTTAGGAATAGAAAATAATATATGGGTAGCAGCAGGGGTGGTAATTGCTTGTAATAGGCAATGACTACAGAGAAAGCAGCTGCACTTTCACCTGGCACCTAAGATTGGGAGGGAGGTCTAAGTTTATGGAAGCCAATTTGCAGCTCACATTTTATTTTTCATTTTTTAATCTATAAGAAAAGTACTTCTTGTGGTAACCTTTTCCCTTTTAAATGATATTTTTATTAAAAAATAATCACAAATCTTTGCTGTAAGGACTGATGAAAAAATTTAGGGAAGTTTGTTGATAGGAGTATGGGTGCTATTCAACAATAAAAATGAAAGTACAAGGACCACCCAGGATTGGCGTTCAGTTCTCAAATACCAACTAGATTGTGGTTGTATAAGTGTCCATTTGAGACAGTTTTCTTTCTATTTCTCCAAGAATCTTATTTCTTCTTTCTTTTTTGTGTTCCCAACTGTGTATGGGATGAACTTACAAGAGAAGTATCTTTTATTCTGTATGCTCCACTCAAATGGTAAAGAAATGTATGTTGTGATTAGTTTTGGCTTGATAATTAGACTCAGAAAGTAAAGTCCTCAGAAAATAAAAGTCAATATATAAATTTTATAAGAGGAGCAACACTCAAGTTTAAGACTTTGACCATGAAAAAAAGGATTCGTGGATTGAAGGCTTGAGTAGGAACAATCAAAACAAAAACATAAGCTTTGATGATAAGTTTTGGATGGAAAGATGAAATTAGGAAAGTCATGAAGCTTAAGACTCATTGCCTTTCATATCATTTTCTATGAACACAGGCAGCTTGCTTTCATATAGGCTTGTTGCCCTTTCAATTGATATAGTTTGTATGAAATTGATTGATTGCGTGCAGGTTCACATTTGTTATATCCTTTCTTCTCTTGCTAACGGGGGCTGCACTCAATGATCAGCATGGTGAAGAGAGCATGTACTTTGGAAATTATTACTGCTATGTTGTAAAACCTGGAGTCTTTGCCGGTGGTGCCATCTTGGCGTTGGCAAGTGTCACGCTCGGAATTCTCTATTATCTCACTATAAACTCGGCAAAGGCTAGTAATGGTCTATGGGGCAATTCATCTCTTCCCAATCAAGGTGGCATAGCAATGGGACAACCTCAGTTTTCACCGCAGGCCCCTCAAGACCCTGTTTTTGTGCATGAAGATACGTACATAAGACGACAGTTGACTTGATTGGTACGTTTTTTGAACAATTACTGGATGTCTTTGGGTTCCTGGGTTGTTTGTGTTGATCTCAAAGTTTGAGTTCTTAGCAGAAGACACTGGGAGAAGGTGGGCGGGTTATAAAGGTTAATGCCCTTTAATTGTGAGAATATTGAAGTATTCACCTAAAATAATTTTTATATTTTGGTTAGTAGATTGATCTCAGAGGCTTGTATATATTGTGGAGTTTTTTTGGTGTCATGTGTAGACAAGGAAGCAGAGGACTTCATCGTAGTGGTTCTTCTGGGAATGAACACGTAGTTCAAATCCAAGATGACGTAGTCAGAAGAAGTTCCAATGGCAAGCCCAAATCGAGCAAAACTAGCTAAACAGTGAGAAACCAGCCTTGCTACTAGGATATATTTCTGCTTAATTTGCTAATTTATTTATTTATTTATTTCTATGATTGTGCTAAATACATGAAATTAAGTTTAAACAGAAATAAAACTACCATTGTTCGTTCAGAATCAGGACTCAACAACAGATGGGAATCAATGACAAATAGCCAATATTTATTCAGATTATTCACGAGTGTACAAAATGGTTCGCCTGACATGGAATTAGTTCACGTACTCTGGATTTCCTACAATACAAGCAATTAACTTAGATCCGATCCGTTTGACTTGTCATAATGAAAAGGAATGGGGTGAGCCTTTGCAGCGCGCAGCCAAGGAAATATTAGCAGTACTTATTGGGATTCACAAGTAGAAATGTGCGTGACTTGGAATTTAGTCCACGTACTGTATACAACGGACTCTCCACAAGCTCCCCTCTTTGGTCTATCAAAAAAATCCCGTGAGCCTTGGCAATGCAATGCAATGCAATCGCGAGAGACTATTGAACTAGTTCACGCGCTCTTTGAAAAAAATACTTTTAACTTCCATAATAACTAATGAATCACATAAAATATAATCACGTAGTAGTATACTATACTAATGTACATGGTTTTACTTTTATAGTGGCAGTGGGTGATGATATGTTGTAAATTTTATAGGCCTAAAAGTCTTCAAGTCTAGGCTCAAGCTTTTGTTATTAGGCCCGGAGATGTGACTTTAGTTGGTTTGAGTTTCCTATCAGCAAACTTGGAGAACCAAATGTTGCAGTGTTCTGAGTGACCCATTTTTAACAATAATGATTGACTTGTCCTTGTATAGGATAATGCCACTTGTTTTCATCCCATGTAGGTTTTGAGCATCCCTTAGAGTGTTTAGGCTTTCTTCTAAACCATAAGCCCAACATATTTGATCCATATCTATCAATTGCCCCTCGACCTTCAAACGCTTGCTTATTTTAAGGTTGAAACGTCCACTTTGTAGTGTGGAATTTAGGCCTATACATTAAACACACCATTTCTTTTATGTTGTGAGCCTATTATTTAAAATTATGTAGATTAAAAAATGCCAGTTGTGATGGGGGCTTATTCTTTTGTGAGATCCTGTTGTTTTAGACCATTAGTTTGAAGTTGTTAAGCCTAAAGTGTTTCACTTGTCATCAAGTCTAATGTTTCACTTGTCATTAGGCTTGAGATGCTTTGTCAGGCTTGAGTTATTTTGTTTGTTGTTATATACATACGATGTTCTACTTAGTGTTAGGCATGGTATTTTGTTACTTGACCTAAGGCTTAAGTCATTAGCAAGCATGACGTCTTTCTCTTGTTATTAGACTTGGATTTTTGCTTGGAATTAGGCTTGGTGTTTCACTTGGTGTTAGTCTTGAGATGTTTCATTTGATATTTGTATTAGTGTTATTCTTAACTTTTGGCCTAGTGTTTTTCTTACATCAATCCTCGAGTAATTTTCTTGACCTAAGGCATGGGTTTTTTGCTTATCGTTAGCTTGAGGTATTTCACATGTTGTTAAGTGATCGGGATAAGTTTTAATCTTATAAACCTTCAATATTTCGCAAGCGCACGGTTCGTAGCGTAGTTTTAAAAGTCTCGACCCACGAGAAAGGAGAGTAATCTAACCCTAAAATCTAAGGCTGGAAAAATTATAAAACTGAAAATAAAAGATGCAACATAAATTAATTACAAGAATTGAATTCAACCAATCAAATCAGAAATTTAATACAAAAGTATTAACAAGTGAGCAATATGCAATCACAATAGAAATCAACCTAAGGAATTTACCAATTTATGAGAAAGGGGATTTTACTTAACATTAATGCTAACCTAGCCGATTATTTGTCAATAGAGTGTCGATTCTAGACTATCTTAGGGTTGATTACTCTCTCTCGAGTTATAACAATTAAACCCTAATCAGATTATAAAATGTGCAATCTCTCAATTCACAAATTATCCAAAACCCTAATTAGATCTAAAGCACTATAATAAACTATTAGAACATTACACGAGATCTCTCTCTGCACAATTACCAATATGATTTGTCACAGTCTTTATTAAATTGCATAACTCTCATTAATCTGATTTAATCATTTTTCATTCAGTTCACCCTTTCAGCTTATTATCAAATTATGCAAGAACGCAATCAAATCACGACATTCATACATTAAACACAATCAACTAAATTATCATTAAATTAAAATAAAATCCCAAAGGAGACTTTAGAACATCATCAATATTCTAAATCTTATCATCATACTATCTATCTCAATTCTATACATAAACAAAATTGAAATGAAAAGGAAATAATGACTTAGAATAGAAGACGGAAGGTAGCTACGTCATGTCGGGAAACCTCCTGATCCGGGAAGCACGTCGAGTCAGCTTCGTCTTCCTCTTCTTCTTCTTCCTTGTTCTTCTTTATCTCTCGGTATTCTCTCTTTAGGGTTTCAATTGTGGTTGATGCAAAAGCTCCTTTGTGCTCCTCTTAATGTTCTTTAAATAGTCTTTTATGTTTTACGTAACCCTAGAGTCTTTATGGGGTCCGAAAGGTCCAAAAAGTCCCTCAAAACGTGAAGTTCGTAAGCGACTGCGCGTTTGCTGGATGCAGGCCACGATCGTCGCCCACATCTGAACCTTCTGTCACTATCGTGGCCTGTGTGTCATTGTTTCGGGCTGCGTGTCTTCCGAAAATTTTCCATTCTTTGATATGGACCTTGAAACACTAGCAAAACATATCAAGGTACCTCAAAATTTTATTTAAGCTCAAAAACTTGTACTAACCCATAAAATACTTAAAACGAAAATAATTAACAAACTAACATAATTCTAACCTAAACACATACTAAATGATCGAATTAACGGCTAAACACATATCAAACTATGCCTTAAACACTATACAATTTACATTTATCACTAAGCTTATAGTCTAGTTTGGCATTAGGCTTAATGTTCCACTTAGCATTAGGCATAATGTTCAACTTTATGTTAGACTTAAGATCCTTTTAGTATTATGCCTAATATTTTTCTTCGCATTAGGCCTCAGGTTTTGCTTGGCATTAGGCCTAGTGCTTTACTTGACATTAGTCTTAATATGTTTTATTTGACATTACTTCAAATGTTTTTCTTAATATTAAGCTTGGCGTTTCCCTTGATGATAAGTATGAGGTGTTTAGCTTAAGTTAAGGCCCTAAGAGTGTCACTTGCCATTAGCATGAGGTATTTTGCTTATTGTTAGGCACGGTGTATTGAGTAACATAAAGCCTAGTGTTTTGCTTAACATTAGGCTTAGTTTTTAGCTTGGCATTAGGCTTAATGTTTTGCTTAGCATTAGGCCCAAGATTCCTATTAGCTTTAGGCTAAAAGTTTTCTTAACTTTAGGATTGAGTTTTTCTTGATGTTTGGCCCATGTATTTTCTTGTTCAGAAAGCCAGAGGTCTTTCTTCAGGTTCTTAACCTTAATTTATGTTTGATTGATTATATATTTACTCTATAATACTTAGTAATTAATGTTATGATGTGCTTAAGAGAGTTAATTTGGTTCACATTTTGTTTTAGATACAACTTGGAAGCACAAGAACTAAAATGGGCTAAAAGCACATCCTTGGATCCATTCTCTTGATATTCCAACTTATTTGTCTTTGTGGAACAAAAAGGAGATAAATTAAGGTGAAGATGGAACAAGAAAATGAAAGAAATGAAGTTCCAACAACTTACAAGACCGTGCATGGACTTGTGTAACTCTCTGTAAATATGTAGAAACATTTTAGCAAAACCCTGCAACTTACATGATCGTGTAAGTACATACACGACCATGTAACTGAGCTACACAACCATGTAGCTCACTTGAACTATGTAAAAACACGAGTTTTGGGTAAATTTTACATACACGACTATATACTAATATTTTAAAAACCCGACCGAACATCGAACCGATTGCAGGAAAGTTTTAAAGTTTAGAGGTTCAACTAATAGTGAACCGTTATAAAATCTGTATATAATAAATAAGAAGTAAAACTTATAATAATAAGTAAAAATAAAATATTTTATT
>JANIPN010000006.1:32502652-32517055 GCA_027478595.1 Erythroxylum anguifugum
CACAGCAGTCCGTTTAACGGACAGCCTCGGGTTGAACAGTACACATTTTGCACATCATGTCCGTTTAACGGACACAGCAGTCCGTTTAACGGACAGATTCTGTTTGAATAGTGTGTTCTCCGCATACATGTCTGTTTAACGGACATATCAGTCCGTTTAACGGACTGTCTCGAGTGAAACAGTACCCAAAGTTCAGCTCATGTCCGTTTAACGGACATGGTTAAAAAGTCAATATTCTTGAATTTATCAAGATCAGTCAGGGAAAATATGTCAGTCAGTGTATGCTCACCACCAAAGTGAGTTATTAGCCAGTGCCAAGTAACCAGTTGTAGTTATCAGCCAGCCAGCGGCACCGGGTGCGGGCCATCAGTCAGGACTCGTCGCCTGGGCCAGTCGGGCCTCGGGTTCGGGGTCCGACAATTAATAAGACATCAATAATCATTTTTCATGTTTTATACTTGGACCAATTCTAGCTCTGAAGTCCTCAAAAATTAGGAAATAATATAAGGTTCCTGCACAGGGTTCTGTCACAGTCAGTATTAGGGAAACAAACGTAACTCAAGCTCTAGTCACTATTTTATCAATACACTTTCACAAGGGTCAAGCTAATATCTATATATACAACTTTCGTTCTTTGAGTTTCTTCAAATTCATGCTCTAAAGATATGTAAAATAGATCGAAAGAGGAAGATGAAATTGAAACCAGAATTTCGACCTACTGCTCTAATTTTCCAAATTCAAGAACACTTCAATAATACCTATCTTTACCATGAATTCTTCATCAATTTTACCTCAAATCCCAACTTAAGTCATCCATACAACAATCCTTAACTTACTATTTTTGTACATGAAAAAACAGAACAGAAAAGTACTTAAGTTCATGCAGAAATTTCCAACATAATCAATCATTAACATCATATGTAATTCATCATCATCAGTTCTCTTTCATAACATGCTATAAACACTAATCATTTACTTACATGTTTAACTCCAATTCCAGCTCAAAAGATCAAGCCAACCCAGTACTCCAAGTAAGGATGAACATCACACATTCAAGGTAAAACTTCGATGGATGAAGAGTAAGGCAACTTCAAGCTGACCTTTTACTTAACTTTGTGAGGCTAAAACATGGATTATTTGTGCAACAATTAGGCATAACCATAAGCAAGTTTAGGGAGGTGAAAGAAAATAGTTTCAGTAGTGTGAATGAGAGAAGAAAGAACAAGAAATGAGCTGAACCAAGTTTGCCCCTGCTGAATGTTACACCTAAGGTGTTAGGAGTCATCTAATGGAGTGGACATATGTCTAAAGGCATGTTCAACATGTATCAAGTATATATGCTGCCCTATGTCACCATTCAAGCCAGGTAACATGTCATGTATTACAGCTACCACTTGTCCATTAATCAACTATGCCATTTGTCATCAACTTACCAGCCCATTTGTCGCACAATGATCAATGCCAAATGTCACTCAATTATAGGCTAAATCATCCAAAATTTTCAATTATCATTTTATCTTATCACTTGGTATTTTTCCTAGCCCAAATGCTCATCTTAATCCCTCAATTTTTTGGTTATACCAATTAATTCCAAATTTACTACTTTTAAAATTTTTTTTGGAGAAGACTATAGAGCGTTAGAGGAAGGACTAGTCAATTAAATTAGACGATGCTCAATAAGCTTATAGGATGGCATATAAGAAACCTATTGGCGTTACACCTTATAGGTTGGTCTATGCAAAAGCATGTCATTTGCCTAATGAGTTAGAACATAAAACATATTGTGCTATTAAACTCATAAACTTTGATCTCCAAAGTGAAGGTGAAAAGGGGAACTTCTACATGAGTGAACTGGATCAATGGTGGCTAATGGCTTATGAAAATTCTAAAATCTATAAGGAAAGAGCCAAAATTTATCATGATCGAATGATTAAGAAATCACAAGAATTCAAGAAGGGAGATTAAGTTCTCTTGTATAAATTTCACTTAAGATTATTTCCTGGTAAGCTTAAATCAAGATGGTCTGGACCATTCATTGTGGAGAAAGCTTTTCCTTATGGTGTAATTGAGGTGAGTCATCCGCACAAGGGTACTAAAGGTTCATGGCCATCGAGTAAAATTGTGCCTTAGCAGTGAGCTAGGCTCTAATAATGAAAATACCAATTTAACTAAGCCACCTTGAGCACAAAAGATAAGTCGAGCTAAAGACGTTAACTAAGTGCTCTTTAGGAGGCAACCCAAGATTTAAGATTTTCTTTGGTTATGTCATTTCATATTTTAATCACTCTTATTTTATTATTATCAATAATTTTATTTTTATTTCTTTTGTTATTATTATCCTTTTTCATATATTTTGCAAGGATATAGTTTAACATTGGATGGATCTTAAATCAAAAAATCATCTTCAAGAAAGTACCAACTTAACCCTTTCACTTTCAGATATGCTTGTTTTGTGTACACTGAGGATAATTTACAACTTTAAGTGTGGGGATGGGTTTAATAAATCTTTTACTGATTTCTTCAAGCTTATTATAATCTTGATTATAAATCTTATTAATTGATATTTTGAATTGGTTGGATCTGTCCATTAATACAATACTTTATTGTTGAATATTGATTTAAATCGAAATGTAAAGGATGATGGTTAGAACGAAATTTGTTTTCTAAGTTATATTTTTAGTATTCAATGAGATGATCAGGTTGAATTAAATCATATATTATTTACACATATATATACCAGTTTTTATGAGCTTTTGAGCCTAAAAACAAATTTCTAAGCTCTTTTCCTTCTTTCATGTGTGTTGTCATTATGTAGTAGAATGATTCTAAAACTTGCTTTTATTATGCATATTGAGACCATATTTGTTGAATTAGAAGCATTAACATAATGAAGGCACTTAGATTCAACAACTTACTTTAGCCTATTTCTTTGACAATTACCACACTTTCAAATTTAACTTTATGAATAACCAAGTTGGGCCTTAACCTTTTTTAATTATTATTAACTCAAATTATTGACCTTTATCCTATTTTTTTGAAACCTTTTTTGAACCTTGAAGGGTTTTTACATTATTTTCTTGTTTGAAACTTGAATTTTTTTATGGTCCAATATTTTGTTTAAGTATGGTACATGATTAAAGCTCGAAGTGATTGCAAAGAAAAATGAGCCCATATATATATATAAAGAAGAAAATAATAAGTATATAGTACCATTAGTTTTGCAATGAAAGGACCCATGAGTATTGTGAATAAGTTTCATGTAATGTTTTTTTTTTACTAGATTTCCTTCAAATCAACCTTTTTATTATCCTAATCATATTGTACCTATACGCCATTACAACCTGTACAATGAATTTTTAATTTTTGTTTCTAGTTTGTACATAAATAGTGGAGATGTGATTTTACAGCAAACATATGGCAAAAGTTTTACTATGCATTAATTGAGAATTTTGATGCTTTTCACCCTAATCACTTGAGTGCATTAAGTGACATCTTAGTGAGGGCGTAAATATATATGATTTTTATTTCAATAAGATTGTTGATGTGATTACTATTAATATTTCTTAGGAAGTTAACTTGACTATAATTGTATGTTAATTTGATTCAATAGGCTATGATGATGCATAGGATGAATGGACAAATTGAGATTGATGATGGATTGATGTTGTAGATTTATAATTTTGATTATGATTTGCTTGAGGACAAGCAAAAGTTTAAGTGTGGGGATATTTGATAGATGGATAATTGATCATATTTTTTACCTCATATTTGACATATTTTAGTTTAATTGTATATTTGGTACTTAATTCGCTCCAAGTGTGCTTATAGAGAATAATTGCCTTTATGGACTAAAAGGAGAAAAATTCAAAAGGAAACATGACATAAAACTAATATTCAAAGTAAAAAAGGGATGCACTACTATGCAACAAACCATGCACTTCTCCCAGACTGTACAATTTCACAAATTTTGGCAATTTTTGGTTATACACAATTTGTTGCATAGTCGTGCATCAGCCCATACATCATCAAAAACCCTAGATTTCAATATAAAAGATGATTTCAGAGACAATTGAGAGGAGGAGACGAAAGGAGGTGTTCTGAAACTCTTAGAGGCCACTTGAAGTGCGATTTTGAGCCAAAGAAGCGAGAAACACGAAGAACTTATTAATAGATCCATCGAAATACAAGATCATACCTCTACATAGCAAGAATACTCAATAGAAGACAACTAGGGAGATTTAGAATTATGATTCCATTGTTTTCAATTCGTTTTTCTTTTTATGTATGTTTGATTTCGTGTTTAGTAATGTGTAATTAAACATTTTATTAGTAATTAGGTTAGATAAACCCTATGTTTATACTTTAACATGTGTTGACTCTTTTATTAACGCAATTGGTTGATTAATTTGTTGCAATCCAATTACCTGTTTTATTTATGTTCAAGTAGTCTAGAATATTATATCATAATCTGATTCCATATATAGAAACTGAGAAATCCTATTGATGAAAACATCTTGTTGGTATTTAGGTTAGATGAACCCTATGTTTATACTTTAACAATTGTTGACTCTTTTATTAATGCAATTGGTTGATTGATTTGTTGTGATCCAATTACTTGTTTTATTTATGTTCTAGTAGTCTAGAATATTAGATCATAATCTGATTTCATATATAGAGATTGAAAAATCCTATTGATGAATAGATTTATAGTAATTGGAAGGAGTTGACTGCAATCTTAGAGATAGGACCACATAAATCTTCTGAATTAGGGTCAAACCTAATAGAGGGACTCAATAATCGGTAACACAACCCTATAAACTTTAAGTTGAGTAATTCGGATGGAAACCTCAGGATTAGTTCTTCGTAGACTCAAGATCAACTATTAGCATACCATAGGAGTCTCCATAGTCTAATAAATCAACAAAACAATTTGCATAATAAAATATCAATTTGTTAAGAGTTTAGGAGGATTCGAACCTAGATACTAATTGTCTAGCATCGATAATTCACTAAGTGCTTTCGTAATTCTCTGTTTTAATTGTGTTGTTCGTTTATTTTATTTGCTCAATTTTATTTGCTTCAATTCAAAAACCACAATCCATTTGTATATTAGATAATAAAACAAAGGAAACTACTAGTACTTAATGTCCTTGTAGGAACGACTCGTATTTGTCAGTATTAGCTACAGTTATGCTGTGCACTTGCAGTTATTACAATATGACCAACTTCGTAAAAGTCAATCAAATATGTGTGTGTGTGTGTGTGTGTGTGTTATACTATCATATCCTTCTATTCATTAGACTTTAGCTTCAATTCAATTAGATGTCAATATAAATGAACCACAACTATGTAACCATAACTCCGAAATAGCATATCCAAATTCTAAGAAATTTCCTTTTTATTTTTTAAAAATTCTAAGAAAGTCGATAGAAGCAATAATTGCACAATTGAAATTGTTCCAATTTTTATTTTATTTTGATCGAGTATGAAACTAAATCACAAATATGATCTAAGTAACAAATGCCCAAGTTTCTTTTGGGTCACAATTCTAATACGATCCCCATGCTTCATTAGCACGGACTACTTCCAAAAGAATATCTACAATTAAAAAGATAAACCCTACGTTAAGAATATAATAACTCTTAACGGTCCAATTGTTGAATCACTGAAGCATGTAATAATTCGTAGAAAGAACAATAGGAGAATAGAATAATAGTGATAATAATAAATAAAAAAGAAAAATGAAGTAGAAGAGACTAGATTCCAAAAGAAAAAGATTCATACTTGAAAAAAAATATTGAGAGAAATTTAGGATAATCGTCAATTCTAACTATCATCTATGTATGACCTATACTAGATCTAGTTAACTGCACATCTACCTCCTTTGCATTCTTGATAGCCTATTTTTGTCTTAGTAGTCTTTCAATGGTATATTTCAGTCTTCTTCCCCATTATTTGGAAAGAGTGAGCCACGGGTTTTGCAAGTTTTGCATTATGAAATTTATACTGCGTACAACTCATAGATGATCTATATAAAATCACATAGGAGAAAATAAAGAATAGGAGAGAGCAAAGAATATGAAAGAAACTATCAAGAAATAAAGGACATAATTCAATTTATACTATATTTGAGATAAATTTTGTTGAGTCACCATTTAGTAGCGCTTTTAGAACTTGGATCTCTTTCATAAGCAAGGCATCAAGTCCATCTATCGTTATCAATTAATTAATTTTTGAGGACCATAAGATTTGTTAATTAATCATCCTAACTTGAAGCGAATTAAAAAATAAGTCTTATAGCTTTATTTAATTTTTACTATCATTTATTTATATGAATTACTTTAAAGTTAACAAATTATTGAGAAAGAATAGAATGAGTAGGTGAATAAAAAGACCAAAATGCACAACGAATTAGTAAAATAGACTTAATTTGGAAAGAATATATTGAATTCTCATTAAATTTAGCTCATATACAAGTTTAGATATAATTGGACAACATACGTACAATGCAACAACACATAAATACTGTAAGGCATAATTAAGAGATTACCGTTTTATTGATATGAAATAGTGTTGGCAATAGGTAAGAGGTGGTTTAAAGTACAACGGCGACCTAAATTTTAAATATAAACATATATATAAAAGAACTTCATAAGAGTTGAAAAATGCTATTAAAAAATCAAAAGCGTTTTCAGTCTAGAGAACTTCATATGCCAAATTACACTTTGAGATAAATAAATAAAACCCATAATTCGGTCCTTATAACTTGACCGCTATTCTCTTTATGTATCCCATTCTCTACCAAACAACCTAATTTTACTTCGTATTTACATTCGAAAATTTTCAAATCATAAGTATGGCGGTTTACTGAAGCTCTGTAAACCATGCAATTCTGATTAGTACTGGTCGGATTTTGAGGCCTTAACTCCCAGGATCATGTTTGTTTTGCTTAATGTGGCTCCCAAATCTTCTGGCAACTCCAGCATCTGACAATGTATCCCATACCTGCAGCCATAGATTACATCCATTGATCACTAACCAATTGAAATTGGATTTGGTAGACACATCACCTGTATTGCACAAGTATGTCATAGCAAAGTTTTCACCCACTTCTAATTTCCCTTTTGAGCCTCCAACGGCAAGCAAAAACGGGTTGTCCTCAGCAAAAGAAATGGAGAAGATGGCCCCCTGATAACGTTAAGGACATGATTACTTTCCAACTCACGTTAATGAATCAAGTCTCAGAAAATTTAGGAATATCATACTGCTTTAGGATCCCTAGATGCAACACATGAAGGCTGGTTGTTTGACAAATCCCATAGCTTTACCTGCAGAAAATGCCAAGCACCCAATCAAACAATATTAAAGCACGGATAGTTTGCAGGTTAGATGATGGCCCATAAGATTTAGTTACCATCTTATCAGTTGATCCTGTCGCAAGAAGCTGTCAAAATACAATAGAAGAGTTATGCATGTTTAATCAAGAACTTGACTCGCATAGAAATTAGGATTGGAGAGCATATAGATGTGTACATTACGAGCAGACAGATTGTAGGAGATGGTGCAAACAGCTTTATCGTGTGCATGAAGAGTAAAACTTGGCTTCGAGTAGCCAGCTGAATCAGACTTGGCAGCCCTAATGTCAAAACCTTGGACAACACCATCTTCAAGACTCACCTAAAGAAAATTGAAAGAATCAACCTTTATGTTTACAGCACAAAGATGACATTAACAACTTCCATCATTTGGCAAAATCAAATGCCTCGAACTGTCGGAATAAAACATTAACTAGAAAGAGGAAGCACACACCACGAATGAGTGACTATTATGTGGATCCCAAGCTAAGCTTTCAACATCAGCTGTCACTAACCATTTAAAACCAGGATGTGAAGGTATCCTCCCATCCTTCTGCAGCTCACAAGAATATAACATGAATGCAAAGTATTTAGAGAGCAGTTACAGAATAGAACTTCCAGATTAAAGAAAATGGAATTTTAGCTAGCGCATAAAATTATTTTTATTGGTTTTCATATTCACACATTTGCACATAACAGAGGAGATAAGATCCTTATTACCATAACTACTGAACGATCAAAAGATCCACTAAGAAGAACTTGAGGCTCGTGATGATTCCAAGCAACTGCTTGAACCTGCAGGAAGTAACATGAACAAAAGAATACCACATCAAATTGCAAATAGAAAGCATACCTAATATAAACATATAACCCATATTGCACAAAATAATTCTTGCCTTGTCCGTATGATGTTCCATGGTAATATCACATTTCCCAGAAGCAATATCCCAAATTTTGACCTGTTTGTCAGCACTAGAACTGGCAAGGATATTCCTGTAACATTTATTCATTTGCTATAAGAGCATCACATCTAGGTACTAAAATCTGTAGAACCAATAATATGACAAATAACTAAAAGATTTAGAATAACCTGAATTGCTTGTTCCAAGCAAGACCAAGTACAGAATCAGTATGACTGCCTTCTTTGTACTTAGTTGACATCTGAAAAAAGCGAGAATTTGTACAAAGAAGCAACCAGAGGATAGCTATGTATGTGATCGCAAATATATATATAGATAGATAGATAGATATAGCTACATCCTAAAACTGTTGACATTTCCTTTCCCACTCTTTGGAATACTTGGACTCTGAAAACATTAATTTTAGGGCTTTCCAACTTGTTCAACCTTGATTCTGCTCATCACATATCTACATTATCTTCTGTATGGTTTGATGTTTCTTAAAAGATGATATGTATTTAAAAGTTAAAGATTAAATTTCAGTTTCTTATACGGAACAAAATTTCATGTTTTTGTATCAAATGATGAAAGGAAATGATCAAAATTCCAGTAGAGTCAAAGGTCATTTTTCAAAGGCAAATGAAGTTCATGATTGATGAACATTCCATGGCATTGATTTTTAACCCCTCGTCAAATTATGTTACCATTTGACAAAAACAAACCTGTACAAATCAGAAAAGAACTTGGAAGTATCAAACCTTCTTTCCCTTTTTCTTCTTCTTCTTTTCAAGAGTGCCGCCTAATACCAATGATGGTTGTACTTCGTCAATCTGAGCATTTTAATGATGTAAGGAGTCCCAAAAATCATCTATCTACATATTGAATAAAACTAAATATTACATATCATTAGTCCACATACAGTGTCTAGATCCCATATTTCAATGGAAGGCTCCATAGAACCAACAGCAACAAAATTTCCTGCAAAGACGAAAAAGGTCACAAATATAACGCAACTACAGTGAGCCACACAAAAATTATTTTTCATGACCAGAAATATCAGCAAAATATCATAACCATTAGTTATAAGAAGTGCACACCTAATGTGAAACCAGAAAGTGCAGGATTTAAAGTACCTCTATCTTCTCCTTTAAGAGGACAATCAAACCATGCTGTGCAAAGAGGGAAAGCTGAAAGGACAATATCGTGGTGAACATACATGTTAAGCTCACTGGAATCAGATTCCTCAAGTATCCAAACCTGCATTTGAGTAAAAATACATTAATATTAGTAAGAGGATGAGAGAAATAGAG
The DNA here is from genome assembly GCA_027478595.1 of Erythroxylum anguifugum. Taxonomy (NCBI): domain Eukaryota; kingdom Viridiplantae; phylum Streptophyta; class Magnoliopsida; order Malpighiales; family Erythroxylaceae; genus Erythroxylum; species Erythroxylum anguifugum. Next base: position 32,512,217 of record JANIPN010000006.1, read on the forward strand.
AATGAGAACTATCCAACAAAATGTTGCATGCCTCAAGGTGACTGAATTCATCTTCATTGCGGGCACAAACTATAACCGAGTCTTTTGGTCTGATGGTCATATCTTCAAGCTCTTCAGAATCATCTTCCTAAAAGGGGTGCCAAAGCATCAGAAGCCAAAAAGAAGTAGTAAGCTAAAACACAAGAAATCAGTAAACTTACATCATTATCCTTTAGATATGGATCCATTTCATTGCTTGGGTAGTAAAGATCCCCAAGACCCGTACTGAAAAGCTCAATGCCTGAGAGGAGTTTTCATAAGTTGTATAGAAATCAACTTTAGTCTTCAATTGAAGAGCATAAATCCACAGCATGAATTAAAAGAATTCATCAGGAAAAAAATTAGATGGAAATCGCCACAATTCGCAGATTAGTTCAAATCTGATTGAACAGTCCATCCTAATTTTTCAACTACGACAAAACACTATCCCACGCATTATATAAAAGCAAACAAGAATGAAGTACGGTCGTCTCACAAACGTTCTCTTATTATCTTTACCTTCATCCTCATCATCATAATGGTCCATGTCAAGCTCCTTCAAGCCATCAGCAATATCATCAAAATGGCTGGTATTAGAAGTTTTCCCAAGAGCATCAGCGACAGCTAATGCCTGACCGACTTCATGCGTCTGCTTGCAAGTTTCTACTTCCATATTTTCATCAGCAACATAAGCAATATCGTCTTCCTCACTGCCGCTATCTCCACTGCAGAAACCACAAGCACAAAAACCTCTTAAAGCAGCAAACATCAACAAGAATCAATTGTCATTGGAAAACAAGGCAAAGAGGAATAAAAGAGATAAACCTCTTCTTACTTTCTCTCGAAAGCACCGCTTTTTATAATCTCATCAATCTCCTCCTTGGAGGGTGGCTCTGCCACTGCTGGGACGGACTTGAAAACACCTTTGGGAACCCAGGATACTGCGGCTATCATAATTTCCCAATTAAGAAGAGGGACAAAGAAGAAAAGGGAGACTGGCGGCTAATGGTTTTCAAGAAGGAGCTTTGTGGTGCTTCACTCGTGGGCTCACAGCATACACCAATACGATAAGTGAAGTGGAGAAGGAGGAAATCACCAAAAAGGAATAAACAAAGGAGGAATACAGGCGGACATGGGTTTAATTAGGGTTTTTTAGGATCATCAAGGCCCATAATGATTTGAAGGCTTGAAACGAACATGGAAGAGAATTTTCAGAGCGTGTTGGGCTTAATATAAAGCTACATTACCATTCAACATTTTGGCATACAGAGGTAACTAATAGAGTGAATTAGTCCAATGGTTCTAATCTTGATATTTTATACCACACAAGAAAATAAACTGTAAATGAATTTGTTACATTCTTTACTTTTTCTATTGTTATTCTTCCTTTTGTAAACTTGCTATCATTAAATTTACAAGGATAAAAAGTATTAGGTCTCACAATTCCAATGTGAAAGATAACAGGTTAAAATTGAATTAAAGAAGTTAATACTTTTAACATTTGTATCCACCACAATACATTTTCCTTCGGGTGATTAAAAAGTAGAATCAGATTGAAATGTTAAACTACAATAATCTTGAATTAGCTAATTTTAGATTCAATTTACTATAATAATCTTTGTTAATAAAAACCGTTTGATTTATTAATTGAACAGCTAGCTTTTATAAATCAAAATTTTAAATCTCCTTCTTCGTAGGAAAAAATAGTCTCCTTTAATTTCATTTTAACTTATTTAATTTTGTTCAATCTCAACTATTATCTCCTATTTCAATTGACTTTATCCAATGCGTTTTAACTCCATTTCAATCTCTTTTATGTTTGTGATATATATGCCTAATTATTTGTTTTCCCAAGAACACAACATAATTATCACTAACACAAGTGAGTATAGGTTGATTCCACGAGGATTGAGTTAACTACCCACTATTTATAAATTAAGAATAATGATTATAGTTCATTGAATAAGAAAATAAAATAAGTAACATATCTAAACTCTAAGACAAAGTAGTGATCAAGAATATATCAATCATAAAGGAGCATCAAAATGTTATGCGACTAACTACTTATATCAATTCACAAGTTGATTCAACTTGCTTTATGATTCTTCAAACCGCAACCTAAATCATAAAAACTTAATTTCACACATAAAATGAACATATACGTGATAATATTCTATAACTCTCAAACAAATTTACACCATTTTATTAATAAGACAAACTGACATTGGAAAAACATATGATCATTGCTTTCTTCAACTCTCAGGCACATAGTGCACCTATTAGGTATATTAAGATACTTCAACTTGTCAACAATTTGTTATTTATTTTTCATAGCTAACCACAAAGTGAAAGAAGTTTGATGATGGAAATGTTTAAACCAGACAATTTGAGTCTAAGGGACCTTGCTTGATTAATCCTAAATAGTCTTCTTGTAAAATTGGTTAGTGAACTTCCCATTCCTGGTATGCTTCCATATGACACTATCGTGTCCACCACTCAAGCAAGTTCGTGTGATATCCATAGTGAGAGAACTTGAAATGGAATATTATCTAAAAATTTGTTTATCAACAAAAGCTTCAGCAATTGTTAGATTATGATTAATAATAGGTTTAATGATATCCATTTCTTATGAGAAGTGTAAAGGCCCACAAGAGAGCCAATTTTCAAATAAAGGACTATTAAACTTAAAGAAATTTGACAAAATCTGGTGTTTGGGAATTATGAATGAACTTTCTCTGACAGATGAATAGTACTTTAAGCATGAACTGTAAATTTGAAGCAAAATTCTGGATCTCTCTTTACTTCCTACAGGTAATTTTCTACTTTAGGAAGCTTTATGGCAACCTTTGAGAGAGGCTCTACTCCCTTAGAAGAAATGTTGCATCATTTCCCCTCCATTAAAGAATTGTTAATTGCTAAAAACGCGAAGTAGTTATCTAAACTAACTGCAAAAAATCGAGTGAGGTTGAGAAATCTTAAAGTGATGTGGTGTCTGTTGAATCATCTATAACTAAGCCTAAACACTACTCTTCTACTTTGATTGATAATGTTTTTTTTCCTCCAATTGAACTCCTTCAAGAAGGAACTAAGATCTAGAGGAACACCACTTGTGGGTTTTTTCAAAATAAATGTCCAGCTTATTCTTTTATGCAAATATGGGCTTAAACTTGGTGGAATGGTAAGGGGCTAGAGAGAATTATGCTAATAGAGGATGCTACATTTCTATTCAAATTTATGGATGAATATAGCATGAGAAAAGTGTTGGAAGATAGCCCTTGGCATGGGGGGTGTGGGGGGCAGCCATTTTTATACAAAAATGGACTCCTAGTCTAGAATTCCATAAAAATAGAATTGAAACCATTCCGTTGTGGATCAATTTCCACAACATACCTCTAGAGTATTGATCATTAGATGGCTTAAGTTTTTTAGTTGGTGTTGTGAGAAAACCAATGGCTTTTAACACAACCATTGCTAAGTTAGGGAAGGTGTGTTATGCCCGTGTATATGTTGAGGTAAATCACAAGAATCCATTCCTTAAGCCTTGCCAATCATGAAGTTTAATGCAGTCAATGAGCTAGAGACGTCTAAAATGTAGTTATCATATAATTGGAAACTGCAAAGGGGGCACCAAATATGGAAACCAACTGGTGAAAAGCTAGCTAAAGGAGATTACAAAAAATTGATGGGAATGAAGGATGAGCTAAATTCTAAAGAGCAAATATTGATGTAAATGTGCAGACTAATTAGGATACTACTCTAGCTTGTGATAAGGATGAGCATAATATTGATGTAAATGTGCAGATTGAAATCTAGGATACCACTTCAGCTTATAATAAGATTGGGGATAGAGGAAAGACAACTGAGATGCTAAATGTTGATGTACATATAAAGATAGAAAATCATGATATAACCTCAGATAGTGAGATGGAAAAAGCCAGGTTGGAACAAGCTGAAGATCAGAAAGATGAGGAGAATACTTAATAGATTTTTTTAGAAGAAATACATATGCTGAAGGATCAATTCAATCCTATATTTGGTAGGAGGTCAGGGAGGAAGAGAAGAAAACCAAAAGGGGGCTAGCAAGTTACCCCCATTGTGTATATATACATATGATCTTTTAGAACATTAGAGGGCTTAATGAACCTCTTAAAGGTCAAGTTGTTAAAGACTTTTTGTTAAAAAAAAACTTTGATTGGTCTTTTGGAAACAAGAATAAAAGCTCATATTCTAAAAGAAAAAGATAAAATTTTTAGAGAAAAGCTAGAATTATGTAATAAATCACGAATTCCATTACAACGGCAGGATTTTATTAGCTTATAGTTCTTAGATTTACACATTATAGTGATTGAAACTTCTAACCAGTATATACATCTCAGATGTAAACTTCTGGAAATAGGTAGAGATTATTATCATGTATGCTACCAACTTTGAATTTCAAAGGGTATAAGTTATGGGAAGAATTTTTCTCTATTTATACTTCCATGAATTTGCCTTGGTTGATTGCAGGTGGTTTGAATTGTATTTAGCATCCATTAGAAGCACAAGGTGATAGATTAATGCTTTTAACCTTAGTCAAGAGCTGGAGAGGGTCGTTACCAAACTTACGATAACTGACCTCAGATCTTTTGGATGTTTTTACACTTGAAGAAATAAACAATAGTGAAGATGTTTGATATGAAAGAAGCTAGGCATAAATTTGGTTAATCATTTATGGATGAGCCATTTCCCTAACTCTTTTACTCATTGATTGAACCCAAGTTTATCATATAAATTGGCTACACTTTCATGGCTTTTAATGTACTTTTTGACTCTTAATTCGTG
>JANIPN010000006.1:32828553-32845084 GCA_027478595.1 Erythroxylum anguifugum
TTTGGACTGATCAACCTAACTTTTGTTATGGATGAGATAATCATTAGAATTACTTCCATGATAGTTTGCAGGATGCACAACAATTCTTGTACAGACCAGAAGCTTCCTATCACAACTCCGGTCCATCTCTGGAAGAGTTGATATTGCAATTGGAGGAGAATACTTTACAATTCCATAAGGATGGAAGGCAATTTCCAAAAGGCACATGTTCTAGCGCACAAGATCTGGAGAACCAACATAATTCAGTTGCATATTTAGAAGTACTTATTAATAATATGGCTGCTAACAATTTACAATTTCCACAGGATATGCAGCAATTTTAACAAAATATGCAAGAATTCCGACAAGAGACAAAAGCACACCAACAGAGGATGGAAAATCTAATGGGTCAGATGGCAATAAGCCTTGATCGCCTAGAATTGCAACGAGAAGAGGCGTAGCTGTATCAACCCGAGATGTACCCAATTGAAGTTTGTGCGAAAAATTTGCAAAGTGATGAGGAGCTTGAGAATTTTGAGGTCAACCCTCAACGAATTGTTTGTGTCAAAGAAGTGGAGAAGGAGCCTGAAGCCGAAACGGACACATCTTTTAGCTCAGATGTAAGTACTGAGTTTATGATTATTTTTGAAACTAACTCTTTACCTTTACATAATAGATTGGATGAGTTAAATGATAAAGAAAAGGGTGAAGAGATGTTCGAAATGTTTCCGGAATGTATGGACTCAGTCGGGATGGTGAAGCTAAGGATAGGGAAGATGCTGAAGGAGGATGATGATCAACTAAGGCCCTATCTGGAACTACCTCATGTAGAGGAGCAGCATGTGATACATGAAGACCACAATTTTGTCACGTGAGGAGAAGAAAGAGTCGAGCCAGCGACTCTAAAGAAAGGCGCTTCTTGGGAGGAAACCCAAGGGAAGTAAATTCCTTTTCCTTTACATTTCTGCATTACTTTTTATTTGCATGTGTGTTTTTAAATTTGTTGTTTTAATTGTTTCTAAGTTTTCAATCAAAATGAAAGAAAGAATAAAACAAATGAAACAAACATTTTCTCATTTTCTATTGCTTCTAGGATACTATAATTATGATTAGAATGTGTTTTGACTAGAGAATTTTATAGCAACTTTAGCATGTACTTTTGCTCTTGTGATTGGTTGATATGCATTGTCTTTAGAAGAGTAATGACTAATGGTAGACAAAGCTAGTGAGATTTTGAGCCTTATTTGACTGACACATCTATATCAGTCTCATTGCCTTTTGATAACATGTGACCTTCATGACATGTACATCTTGATTTTACGTTGAATTTCTATTCGAGACCACATTTTATCACATGCATTAACATGGATATGATTAGGCATTTTTGGCTTTTCATAAACTATATTAGCCAAATAATCTACCCTATTAACATGATTTTTTTCTTGATAAACCCCTTTGAGCTTTAGCCTTTCTTTTTGTATAACCCACATTTTATGCTTTTAAACTTAACCAAATGTTCTACCCAAGTCAAAAAGCTAGTGGAACATTTGTGATTGTTGAATTTATGGATAAAACACAATTTTAAGTGTAGGGGTGTACATATGTGAGGATTGTTTATAATGTTGGGATGTTATTTTATGTCTTACGATTGAAATTTTCATGTTGATGAAATTTATTTTATTTTATTTTTACAAAAAAAGAAAAAAAGAAAAAAAAGAAAAAAGGGAAAAGAAAAGAAAATGTAAAAAAGAAAAAAAAGAAAAGAAAATGAAAAAAAAGAAAGAAAAGAAGAAAAGAAAAAAATTGTTTAAAATAAATGTATCAAGGAGGAATTGCTTATGTGTTGAAAAGTTGTTTATGATCTATGCATCTTCCTAGAGTTGAAATAGGTGTGTTATTTGAGTATGTTGAATATGAGGTAGAGATTGGCTTGGAAGGTTCACTCTTGTGATTTCATTGGCTTAAATTATATGAGTGATTATTTCGGATTGGTATATGCTTCATGTGGTTCGTGTGTGAAATGTAAATGTTACATTTGTCATAACTGATGGTACCCAGGTTTTGATTGAGTGTTACTTTTGTTTCACTAGCTTTGATAGCTTTCGTGCTACTTAACCCAAATATATCTTACCTCACCTTTGCCCACATTACAACCTTAAAAAGTCCTTTGATTCATGATTTTGCATGTGAATTTTAATGGTGGAGAAATGAAATGATATGCCAAGTTGTAGATTGTCATGATTATGAATAGTGTTGAGTGTACCTGTTGATATATTTTAATTAAACACATTTTTCGAGTCTACCATTAGATTGCTCAGTTTTTTAAGATGATGAATATTGATTGATCATGAGTAAAAGCTTGGAATGTTGATTTCTTGTTATGATTTTTAAAAGTCATTCATCTTTGTTTATGATTATATTGTCTTGGAAAATATGAGAATTGAGTAAATTTTTCGTGTCTTTAAGCTTAATTTGGATGTTTTGCCCGAGGACGGTCAAAAGCTAAGTGTGGGGGAAATTGATATGTACTTAATTGTTGATATATTTAATCATTTAAACTTAGTGATTAATGATACAAAAAAGCTTAAGATACTCACTTTAATTCATAATTGATTTTAGGTTGAATTTGGAAGCAAATAAATTAAAGTGAGTCGGAAGCATTGCATTTAGGCCATTTTCTGAAGATTTATCTTTTCTTGTCTTCATGGAGCAAATAAAAGAAAATAAAAGTCAATGAGAAGATAAGAAAAGTAAAGAACAAAGAAGAATTAAAGTGGCCAAACTTGGAAGCCAAGAGCAACAAAAACGACTTGAAATGGAGCTTAAAACGACATGAAGAGAAGCATAAAAAGGCAGGAGGCATGTGTTAAACGCATGCAGCATGCGTTGGTGTTAAAAGTTGGCGTTCCAATACACAAACAAGCAGTAAAACAAAGACTTTTGAAGGCAACACACAGGGGATAACAAAATTAAATGGGCAGAGATGAATAAACACGCAACACGCTACATGGAAAAGAACGTAACAGGCAGGCGTGACCAAAAATCTATAGAAAGCATAACGCAACGTTCCAACAAGGGGCATGAGCAGCAGGGATTTAAGTAGAAGGTTGCAAATAAATTGTAAAAATAATCACTGCTACAGGAAGAGGGATAGATGTTACAGGAGGGATGTTACACGGTAGAGAGCAGCGCAAACAGTAGCGCTAGAGAGTGGAGCGCAGAGACAAGATACAACAAAGTTGAGACACAAGGGAGTAGCGGCGTTCGAGCGACGCAACAGCGTGGGCGTGAGTCTGCGGCTGCGGCTGCGGCTTGCGGCTGGAGAAGGGAGAAGCATAAGGTGCAACGCAGCAGAGACGGTTTTAAGGGTTTGAGAATTAAATTGTCAAATAGATGAACAGTGGAAAGGAGCTTAGGCAGTGAACATCAAAGTTTTTTTGGTTAGGGATCAAGATGATGGTTGAAGCAATTTATTAGGAAAGACCCATGAAGAGCTAAACGTCCTGACGCCGGTTTGGAGGTAACATCGACGTCGACGACCTGAGTTAAGTAATTTTTTATTATTTTGTTGTTTCTATCTCTCATTAGAAATTGATTGTGTTATCCTATTTTAATTGATTTAGGTATTGTGTATGGATAATCGGATTTTTGTTATTATTCGGTTATTTGTGTATGAACCCATTGGGCATTATGAATTGATAATTTTAATGCGTTCATTGAATTGTTAATTTCAAACCCATTGCTAGAATTTCGATATAATTCGTAATTGTTATGTTGAAATTCATGTATAGCGACTAATGATTCGTAATCATTAGGGATAACATGACCTAGGTTAAATGACGCATATGTGGTTGTTGCCTTGATTGATCGGCTTTTCTAATTCGTAATGTTACTGCCTAATTAAATCTAGAGATCGTATCTTAGGTTATTCGATGGTTAGGTTTAATTAACGATCGTATCTTGATTAAACAAAACCTAAGGGAAAGCTCGGGTTAATTATTAACCCATGATTAATAATTGCTAGGAGAGGTTAAAGAATAACAAATTAATGAAATATGCTTAATTAGGGTGTAGGCCGAGATTGAACCAAAGAACCGGGTTCCTATCAAATTTTCCACATTTATCTTTTTTGCATGTTGTCTTTAATTTGTTTTTATTAGTTAGTTTCATTTTATTTTCTTCTTTAAAAATCCAAAACCCCCCTTTTTCTAAACACCGGTTAATTTCATTTCATAAACTTTACACACACTCTCTGTGGGATCGACGTAGACTCACCACTGCTATAGTAGTAGGTCTAGTTATTTTATTTTAACTAGCATAATGACGCACAGTCAAGACACCTCTTCTGTATCTTGGATTACCAATTTCTACTAAAGGACTCTCATATGTGGAATGTACCCCACTACTAGAGAAAATATAGAGAAGAGTCAGTTTGTAGGTTAACAAGTCTTTTTCATATATAGGGAGGTTCAACTCATCAAATCGGTATTAAACTCCCTCCATATTTACTAGAGCTCTCACATCTTTCTTTCTCAGGGTATCATCAAAACCATTGAAAGAATCCTCAAGAACTTCTTATGGAACCACCCAAATGGTGTTAAAGGTTCAACTAAAGTGAAATAGGCTAATATTTGTTTTCCTAAGGATAAAGTAAGGTTAAACATAACTCCTATCAAAACCACAAATCAAGCCCTAATCTTGGAAAGACTATGGTGGACCCTTATAGATAAAAACTCCCTTTGGGTGAAATGTTTACACTCTTATTTTCTCAAGGAAAGAAGCTTATGGAGCAATAAGAAATCAATCTCATACTCTTATTTTCTCAACCAAATTTTGAAATTGAGGGACAAAGTTTGAGAAGGGATTTGTTGTAAAATTGGGAATGGCAACTTGACTTATGTCTGGTATGACAATTGGACTAGTTTGGGACCACTCACACATCACTACGACAATCTAAGCAGTTTTCAAACTCCCTCACTCAAACTTAAACTCAGCTCAATGATCACAGAGGGCACCTGGAATTTTCCTTAAAACCTAAGGCATCTCCAACCATCATATCTTCCCCAACCTAACTCTATAGACATTTTCTACTAGCAGACCCAACCCATCCTTAAACTCACAAACAAGGCTACAAGAAATCTTCTAAGATGTAGGAAACAAAAGGTGGAATGGAACAGAGTTGTTTGGAGCAAGGTACTAACCCCAAGGGTTTCTTTCATATTATGGTTAGCAATCCTAAATAAGCTTAATACTGCTGATAGAATTCACTCTACAAATGGACAGAACATGACCATTGTGCAAGATCCATGTGGAAACAAGAGATCATCTCTTCTTCATATGCCCTTATAGCAGTAATGTATAGGAATCTAAAGCCAACAGATGCCTATGACTAAATTCGAGGAACACTATCACATAGGTGATCCAAAAATTCACAAACCATACAATTCTTCCAGACCCAAATATACAGATCCAAGTTCTATCCCTAAGACTCTGTTTATATGGACTATGGAAGCAAAGAAACCTCAGTCAGTTTGGTGGAACCAACACGCCCAAAGAGATCTTTACATCTAAGATCCTCTATGAAATCAGAGAACTCATTCTACTTCGTAACCTCAATCAGACATGCAACACAACACAACCATCCTAGCTTCACTGAATGTTTAACTAGAAGTTATGCTCGAAAACTAATCATATGTATGAAAGAGAAGCAGAGGATACACAGTACAGTTAAAGCAGCAATGAAGAAACTAAATTACCTAATCGGTTGATCTAGTGTCGAAACAACCAGACCTCCATGGGACCCCCGTCACCTGACAAATTCCCTGGAGGAGATAAGAGTGCCTGTAAGATTGTATCTCTCATCTTCCTCCTCTTTTCTCACAACCCTAATTAGGATTCGTCTCTTTATCTTGGTTGTCCAGCTTGAAGATGAATCCATCCATTGCCCTAATTCGGAAGCTTTACAATACTCCGTTTGAGAGGAGAAGTTTTCTTTACCATATAAAGCTATTAATAATAGTTAATGCTTCTTACCTCCACCTAGTGGACGCTGACGTTTTTTCATGATATTTCCACGGTGTCGTGTTGGCTTTGCCTTAGTCGTTTTTAGCTTCTCCTGTATGTAGGAGTAGCTATTGTACTCGTGTATCTCTTTCATATTATCTCTATAAAATTCATTTAATTTAAAAAAAATCAACAAATATTGGTGTTGTCACTTATACCTTCCTTATAACCTCATCAAAGATATTGAAAAGATGATGAAGAAATTTCTCCAGTCTAGGAAATCAACATCCATTTTAAATACTAAAGCGAAATGGTTTAAGGTTTGCTTTCTAAAGAAGGGGGCTTGAAGATAAAATCAAACAAGATTTTAAACAAGATGCTCCTAGCAAAATGAATTTGGAAGCTCTTCACTGATCCTAAATCTATTTAGGTGAAATAGACACACTCTTACAAATTAAAGGGCCATAACTTCTAGGGTCTCAAACCTCAGCAGGGTAACTCCTAGTCAATGAATCAAATGCTAAAACTTAAAATATTTATAAACTAAGAAATGAAAGTAATGATTAGGAATGATAACATGACTTAATTTTGATATGATAATTAGAATAACCTTGGTCCCTAACACAAAATAGAAGGAATGGATAACTTCAAATTCCTAATTCCTCTAATGGTCGAGGTCAATATAATCATTGAGAATGGAGCTTGGAACTATAAATTTAGGGGGTTCAATGTTATTATGAACAATGTGCAAACTAAAAACCAAGCTTCGAGCTTGAAGATAGAACAATATGGAAATGTCATAGCTCCAAGACATCCTTAGTAAATCATGTCTTCACCCACTCCATCAACCTAAAACTTTGATGCCTTTAAGTAAGCTCATCTAGTTGATGGATAACTCCCCTAAAGCATCCTTTATCTTATGGTTTATCATCAAACAAAGGTTTAATACTCTAGATAGGTTGAAAGGCATCTCTCCCTCTAATTTCTCATACAAACTATATGGCTTAAAGCCTAAAACTTTGATTCACCTATTCTTTTCTTGCTCTTACTCAAAATCCTTCTAGAGCTATGATCTTAATCTATGCAAAGTCCAATGCTTGGAAAAAAAACTGGTCAATATTCGTAGCTGGGGCAGGGAATGTTAGATTCAGATATCATGGTAACTTAACAGTGTTTAAACTAATCAACTATTGATCTTACATGATTTCAAAGGGGAGGAATAAAATGACCTTTTAGAATGAAACTCAACCTCTTCAAGAGTTAAGCTACAATCTGATTTATTAGGCAAATGATTTCAGCTCAAAATATTCATGTTAAGATGAGCTTTGATTTGGTCTTGGGGTGGAATTTATAACACTAAGTTAAGGAGATGGAATCTCAATCTGACAAAGTTTGCCTCTTTTCAACTTCCCTATTTAAAATGCACTAAAGTCATAGTTCTTGTTAGCTCTACATGTCATGCCTTAATTTGTTGTCATGACCCTGTCATTTCCTCTTCCTTTTCGCTAGGCCTTATTTTGCTGCTTGCCTTTATTGTATGCTAAGCTTGGTACCTAGTAAAAACTTGTTGCGCTTCCTTCTGCTGGGTTAATACTATTGTTTAACATTTAAAAAAGCATTTTTCTTGTACTCCAAGTAAATGAAATAGGAGATCATTATTCAAGCCAGGTACACCAAGAAACTTGTTATCACTTCCTGAATATATCTAGATTCTTTGTTATATAATGACACTTTAAAACTTGTTTTTGGATAACACATTCCCTTATGAACAATTGCAGTGTGCTTGGATCATACAAAAACCTCTAAAAAGAAATTTTCTCTTAAGAAATGACCGATACTGATTTTTTGTTATGATGTCTTTAATAATTCCCACACTACTTGCCCATCTTTGTTCATACGTCATTAATCGTGATAAAATTTTAACTTTTCTTGTAACATTTTAACCAAGTATATTTTAATTATTTCTCATTTAAAAAAGTATAATATAACTTCTAGATATTGTTAATTATCTCAGAAAAGATAAGTGAATAATAAAGTTTAGATATGCTATTACCTTTTAAAGATAAATCTTCATGGAACGTCAACATGTGAACGTTCGAGTATAAGACAAGTTGAATGAAAAATTAATGCAGCTTAGAAACTTTCCATTGACAGAGAGCATCGATGTCAAATCCAGAAACAAAGAAATGCATATGAAAACATGTACAGACATTTATTCTGTACTACACACCTGAAAAGTAACCTCCCTAAATTGATAGAAGAATTTAGTCTTTCTCACTTCTCCAAGACCTTAGGTTCTAATAATAGAACTCTTTCACAATTGGCTCGGAAGATTAAAAAAAATCACCAACGATCTAGTGTCAAATTGCATTAAATATCGAACAGAACACCACCTGAAGATACAATTAAGACTGCAAAAAGCTGGCATACTTGGCCCCTAAGAAAAGCCTCTGAACACAAAGTAGGGCATTTTTGGTAACTTCCGCATTCTCATGGTTCATCAGTTTCATCATGCGTTCCTTAGCTTTAAGGTCTGTCGCGATGACCCTCCCAGCAGGATGATACTGAATAAATTGTGAGAGATCAAAGCAAGCAACAGCCAAGGCTCTTGGGTCACTTGATGTGTCCAAAATTGTGATGAGGACCCTCAGAATCTGAGGACAAACATTATCCATTAGTACTAAAACTTTTCTTCCACTCGTAAAATACAAGAAACTGTTGCTCAGCTGATGTCAGAACTTCTCAGTTCTTATATTACTGATATTGGTTTTGCTTTCAGATGACCCAGTTTCATCTGATTTGCCTTTACATTAGTAGCTTTACTATCAAAAGTATCATGCAGCTTCATCTGATTTGCAAGTACATTAATAGCTTTACTACCAAAACTACAGTATGCATCTTTCTTCCAGTCATCCATTAGCTCAAAAAATGGAATGAAAAAAGTTGAATGCTAGGTTTGTGGTTAAGCCAATCCCATAACATATCTACAATTTGTCTTCCGTATCCTTAGAATACAAGGACAAACTAAAATATGTTTATATTTGAAAAGGGAATACAAGTCAATACAATTCTTAGAACAGTGGGTTGTTCTTTCCATTGACATCTTGAACTGAGAAATTAGATTCTCAAAATGCCAAATTACCCCCCATATTTGAAGACACTTGGTATAATTAGAGATTTCAATTTAATAGAGCTATTCCATTGAAAGTTTTAATGCTGAAATTGCTGTCTTCTATACTAATCTCCACTCCTACCATCTGGGTTAGATGATTAACAAGCTACAAAGTGATGATTAGAAAATCATCCGCAAGGTTAAGAGTTGGGAAACCTAACAGGTCCCAAGATGAGGTACCCAGATTCCCACCAACTAGTGTAAATGTCTCTACACAGCTGTTCACTTTTCCTGGTATCACCTTGCTCAATAAAGGAGGATGTGGTGGTTTGATGATCAATTGGGCCTCTAAAATCATCTTCTATAACTCCATATTCAAAAAAATTTATCCAAATAAAGACTAATAACAGTTTGAAAATGAGAACAGTTACAACAATATATGGCCCATGTAAATACATGTAAACAGAATAGAGAACTCTTAACACTTCATTCAGACAATAATAGACAGTGAAGTACCTGAAGATCACTCTCTTCAAAATGATTAATGTTCTCACGCCAGAACACAGGATCTTTGTGCATAGGGGACCAATCAAGATGCCCTAGAAGAACCTCTTGCTTGTACTTATCAAAAGAACTTAATTTCTTTATGTTGTCCCTCAACCCATCTTCCAGTTGATTTAGGGCCTCCAGCAGGTCCTAGCAAACATTCCAAATCATCAAAGGAATAGCACCACTCGAGGAACTATATAACTGTTTAAGAAATTACTATAATGATAAAACTCCTGAAATGCATATTTGTAGTTAGTATATTCTACCACAATCACAATCTTCATCGGACCTGAAAGGAGCAGCAGAATGGCATGGAATGCAAAGCAGCAAGTAGGAAAGTAGACAGCCAAGATATAATAATATGAACTCACAAGAAATAAACCTTTTGAACCCAAAAATAAGATTGATAATCATGCCTCGTAATAGGTTAAAGCAAAGAAATCCCTCTACCAAAGAGATTTTCTTTCATTTTAAACTTGATTTCTTCCTTTTTAATAGTTTTCTTTAGATTTTTATAAAATATAAAATTTTCTATAAATTGAAAATGAGATATTTTTGAATGGTTTGAATAAAAAATTTGTGATATATCATACTTAAATCTTTTAGTTATAGATTCTACTTAGTTCATTTTTTGCATTTAACATCTTAATTTATAATTTTATCCAAGTATTTTGACTTAGGGATTATAATCCAAATTAACTTGCTCCTGAAGTAGAAAAAAAATCTTTATGATAAAACATCAAATATGGTCAGTTTTTAAGACATCTTAAATCTAATTAAACTAAACGCAAAACTACCTAAGAAATCTTTACATACCTATAGCTTCAAAACTAAGAAAAATTCAACATGAAATAACTAAAACATGAACATAAACATATGAATTGAAGTCCAACACGTCAATCACTCAATGGATTCCATCATATAAAGGAACAATTAAAGTTAATGGTAGCTCAAAAGGAGCATGGCGTAGGAATTAGTTTAACAAAGGTAGGGTAAAAGTAATCTCAGATGAGGAACCTTTAACATAGCATATCTTTGCTTAATCATATTTATTGTGCTATGTTTCCATATAATAAAATTTAAGACCTTAATTGAAGATCAGATTCCCTAACAACTAAGACTTACAAACTTAATATAGAATATTACTCTTTAACACTTTCAACCAACATGTCAAAAATTGAAAACAAATTTGAGAAACAAAGACAAAACTCAAAAGTCGATTTCCATATCCAAATTTAAGTTCCCAAGGAAACTTTTCCTTTTTCTACATTGAGCAGTTAACTGCAATACTAAGGATACTGAAAAATGATGATAAGCACTCTAATCATCTTTTTATGACAAACCAATATGTTAAAAGAACAATACAACAATTAAGACTGTATAAGAAGACCAACAGAAAAAAGATCAAATGTAGTAGTTAGTCAAAGGGGAAAAAACAAAGATAAAATAATGAAATATGCCATCCTTACATCAACAGGAAGATGACGTAAATATTAAAGTACATTTATCCTAGCAATTTTTGTCTAGTTAATCCCATAATGGCAGATAATATATTTTATAGGATAGCACAATATCCCTTCCTTTATATTTTAAGTATTGAATACAACAGACAGCAACTCAGCTGAAGAATTTACAGTT
Organism: Erythroxylum anguifugum; assembly: GCA_027478595.1. Lineage (NCBI taxonomy): Eukaryota > Viridiplantae > Streptophyta > Magnoliopsida > Malpighiales > Erythroxylaceae > Erythroxylum > Erythroxylum anguifugum. The sequence continues at coordinate 32,839,835 of JANIPN010000006.1, forward strand.
AAAGCATTATACTTCCCATACCTCATCACTCCATGCCTGTGTTTTCAAACTTTGGACAATTTGTGGTAGTCCAAGATCCACCATCTGAGCACCAAAATTTCCCTTAGAAAGCAAGTTCTTGAAGGTGAGGACAACCACCCTAACAACCTATAGAAAACCAATACAATCAACTTGGAAAGTCAACGAAAAAGACACAATGGTCCATAACCAAACTTCAGAGGTTTTTTCTCGTTTACAAGGGAAATACATGCGTAAAGACACATACATCCAGAGAGAAATGTGAATCATGCGCCATAAAGATAACCAATTAAATTTGTGTATCATGTTTAACTTGAAGATCAAACGGAAAAGGGATTAGCTAGATATATGAAAAACTCACCTTCTCCTTTGTGGAAGTTTTCACGACATCAACTAGTCGTGGCAAGCTTCTAGATGTAGCCAAGTACTCAATTGCAGGTTCATAGTAAGACAACAGCCAGACACAAAGACATGTTTCATATAGAAGCTGTAACAAAAAACGAAAACAAATATATGGATGTAATACAATTCAAAGATGCAGGAAGAATAATAGTGGGCTGGATTCCTTTACTATTGTGTTGTAAATTGAACGCACCAAATTGTCAAACCTGAGTTAACCAATTTGAAATCCATAAAAAGATGATTTGATACCTGGATAGACTGCTGCGTAGATGCAGGTGAGATTAGAGGAATCAATAACTTCACCCCATCTGCATGAACAAATGATGATCTGACCAAGGGTTCCTTGAGCAATGTTGCAAGACAATTGATGGCAACAAGAATGCCACGACTAGGATGTGATGGCTTCTTCAGCTACACACCAAATGACAACAAGAGCACAATTTTATGATGAAAAACAATATGAAGGAAACAAAAAAACCCAATGTTCTAAAACAACATATGCCTACCTGAGCACAGAGCCATTCAACCAATCCTTTCAATACATCATCAATGCTAGTGAGTTTACTCTTTGAATTTGAAGCCGCTCCATTTGAATATACACCATCTTGAGATTTTGGCCTAGCGCTAAAACCCAAGAGAGATTGACAATTACCCAAAGAGAGGATTAATATATCCAATCAATTCTTGAAACTCTGTTAAACAAGTCATGGGATAAACATCTAGGTACCTTACTATTGAGGCAAGTATTTTGCAGCTCTTTTCCTGAATGAACCAGTTTCCCTTCCAAAGCAATCTGAAAGAGGAGTTCATTTTTCATTATCTTGAAAGATATGACATAACTAAACACAAGATACTTTATCATATAGACCACAAAAATGGGAGACTTTTTTACTTGAAAATTCAAACAAGAAAGCAACAAATATAGAAGACATCAAAATGAATAAAACTAAGCTTTTCACAGTCTAAACATATACATTCGTTGCACAGTTATGTCTTGTCTAAATATCTAGTGACCTAACAATAAACAATACATTAGTTTTGACGGCACTCTTTAAATCAACCATATTGAAGACCCAGATTTTGCAGATTGATTAAAGATTAAGTCTCAAAAGGGATGCAACCTAATTGTTCACCAAAAAGCAAAATTTTTGGCTCCAAGTGACAATTATTAAAATGAGTAAGGTAAGTAGTTGACGAACATAATGTGTTAGGCACCATAATTATTGTCAAAACACAAAAGTTTTCATATGCAAATAGCTACAGGCATGATATTATGCATTCTCATTTCTTCTTTCTTCCATAGACTTATCGGGTCAAGAGTACGATAAATTTATGTATTGAGCAAACCAAATGTCTCAGAAATAGCTCAAGCTAACACGATAAGGAAACTACTAGAACTTTCAAGTCAAATACATTAGAAAGTGTAGTCACCATAGATTACATCACACTAAAGAAGCATATCTACATATTTTTCCTGAAAATGGAAGAGGGCAATGTGGCTCAAACAACTAGTCAAAAATCACCAGATCTTCAGATGGATACTCAACTTAAGAAAGGTTCATAAGGGTCTTCATTTGCAAAAGACCTATCATGGAATAATCGGGCTCTTTTTGGGTTTGCTGCAATGGAAAACAACAGATAGTTTAATTGTATGAATAAATAGTAAATCAAAATCAGAGAGTGGAGTAATGGAAAATGAAGTATAAGTTAATTGTGTGAACAAATAATTATTACAAGTTGAAGATAGTAGCGTGAATAACCTGTTAGCATTTCATCAATCAAAGCCAGAACATATTCAACTGTCTCTTCCTTGAATATATCACGTAAAATATTAACAAACACCCGAACATAAGCCGGACCATCCTGTAGCAATAACAGGAGAATTCAACCACATGTCTCCCACCACTGTTGTAAGCCAATGCAACAATTCATAGCATACAATTCGCAGGGAAATGAAACCAAAACCCAAGATTGATTAATTACTATGTAATTGTACCAGGCTTTCGCTATACTCTCAAATTATCAAAATTAGTAAAATTAAAAGCCATTGGGAAAACTAATCAAAAGATCAAAGAATTAGAGAGTAATAACTCCATGATTATATAAATGATTCGACACAAAGTGAGAGAGGGAATTACATCATCAAGCAATTGAGCCCTGTAAGTCTCAGATCTGTTATCGTAACGCCTTAACAACTGAAGGTCTGTTCCCGATATCAGCCTTGTTGTCATGTATGTCTCCCATGGGATGTCCCTTTTTAGTACCTATACATAAACAAACAAACAAACAACTCGCATCAACCAATGCACCCAGAATAAATACGAACCGCAATTAAGCTCCGTAGAATAAATTCCCTGACCAATTCAAGTTACAAGTTTAGACCAAAATAATAACAATAATAATAAACAACGAATCAAATACATATCAGATGAAAAAACAAATTTTAGAGGAATTAGAGAAGTAGTAACAGATCAAGAACCTGCTCTGTGGTTACTTCGACCTGGGCCATTTGATACTGAAAAAAATGAAGAAAAAAAACAGAGAGACCTGATGGTAAAAGTCAGATTAAAAAACCTGCAACCAGAAAAAGAGTGAAATAAGTTGAAGAAAGGAAAAGAGTGAAAATAGTGGGTGTGGATCGAATTTGAGAGAGAAGAGAGTACCTGGACGACTCGGAGTGAATTTGTGGATGTGGTAAATGGAGAGGAAGAGAGAGAGAGAGGGGACAGTGCTCGTGAAGACTGAAGAGCTTGTTTATTTCTTAAAGAAAGGATCCAGATGTAGAGATCTTGGAGATGATTTGGCTTCTAGTACGCAAATTATGCAATGTAACAATAAAAATTCAAGATAAAATTTATATAAAAAAAACAATCATTGTGTTGACAAGTAGAACTAGAAGTGTATGTTGCCCGGAGTCTCTTTAGCCTATTCAATTGTACTTCCCAATGTTTTAACAAAATTTAATACCATAAAATAAAAAATTTAAAATTTACAAGATTTAAGTAGGTATAAACTTAGTTAAAGATTGAATAAAATTTTATACTATTTATTAAATTTTAAAATATAATTAAAAAAGAAAATATTATATAAAAATAATTAATTAATTTTAATTTTTAAAAACTGATTAGTTTACGAAAACCGACTGATTGATTAATAAATTGATTAATTTTAACAAAATAACTATGAAAGTAAATTAAACCGAAAAAATAAAATTTGAACTAAAAATTTAACCAATTAAATTAATCAAATAAGTTTGACTTTTAAATCATTGATATTTCTTATATACCTATTATAAACAAGACTTTTCACCTATTTTACATCATCTATAAAATAACAAATATGAATAAAGGATTTTCTTTTTTTGGCTAAATGAAAAATATATTTATTAATACGTCATAAACGGAAAATATATAATTTGTCTATCTGCTTATATTTTCTCTCTCTTTATCCCTTGATCTCCCATTAGAGATGGGAAAAGTATGTGAGGACAAGTCCACATGTTTACCTAACTATAGTAATACTAAACTTCAAGCCCCTAAGTAACCATAATTTGTAAGGCCCCAAATTATACCCTATTTTGAATGATACATGTCTATGAAAATAAATGTGATAGGTGTTAAAATTGTTATATGAATTGAATGTGAATTGTATATGTCTTGAATTTTTGGTTTAATAGATCATACTTAGTGACTTGGAATTAACTATTACCATTAGAGAATTGAGGTATTAAAATGTACATTTGGACTAGGAAAATGTCAAGTGGCAAGATAACATACATGAAAATCGAATGACTAGGCCTATACATTGAATGACATTTGGCATAGCTAATGCATTGACAAATGACATAGTTAATAAATTGACAAGTGGTAGCAATAAGTGAGAGACAAATGGTCTAATATATTGGTGACATTTGCCAGCTCCTATATAGGGAAAATGAAGAACAGGCATAGTGACATTTGTTGTTACAATTTGATGACACCTAGCATTAGATGAGACAAGTTTTTGTCGGAGTAATTTCTGGTTTTCTCATTCTTCACCATCTTGCACTCTCTCCACCGAAACTCTCTCATTTACACCTCCTAGAGTTTTTGCTTGATTTCGGGTCATCAACGCTTAAGAATCCTTACATTAGACTACATCAAGAAATCTACTTTATACTATCTTCTATGTTGTTATCATCTTAGTGTTAAGATCATCCTACATATACCTTGATTTTGGAATTGTGTTGGTTGCATGAAGGGCTGGATTACTTGGTTCTTTTAAGAAGCAACTTGAAGTTAATTAGGTAAGGGAATTCTAAACTTGATGGCATGTTGTAATATGAATTTATGTTACTTAAATTGGAATGGAATATGTGTGGAATTGATGATATAATAAGGTCTAGAACATGATGCTTGTTTGATGGATTTTTCGATAGGCTTTGTTGCATGAAAGACAATGGCTTGTGAGTTGCCAAATGAGTGATTCTGAGTTGAAATTGGATATGAAATTAATGAGGAGTTGGCATGTAATTGAGGTATACTTGAAGCATGAATTAGGGAATGTTTGAATATGGAATTTGCAAGAAAATAGTCAAGCCACGATGGGTAGATGCATTAGCTTCTGTCACGATCACGAGAATGTACCCCACGATCGCAGGAATGTACCCCACGATCATGGGCAAGGCCTTAACATGGTAATCTTTGTTTTATGTAATTGTTGAACCATAGTAGGATAATATACCGTACATTTGTATAATTGAAGTTAGTTAGGGTTTGTAATGAACCTAGTTTGAGATTAGATTATTTGGTTAAAGGTTGAATAGGTTTTGGATTTTCAACTGAGGTAATA
>JANIPN010000006.1:32928359-32940726 GCA_027478595.1 Erythroxylum anguifugum
GCACCCACATGTTTGTTTAAGTATCTCTATACTTTAGCCTATGAGATCGACTACTTCCTTCATAAGGAAAAACAAAATATGTGCTAGTTTTTTACGTTATATTAATGTCCAATCTTAATAGAATAATGACTAGGAACATTTAAGAATAATACATATATACAATATGAATCTTATAATTATAATCTCATTATAATTTCATTTACAATGTAAAATTTTCCTATACACTTTATCATATACATCTAAACATGTAAAAGATAAAGAATATCTTTAAATAATTTGTCACTAAACTACAACCAAAGTTTCGACCAAAAAAAAATAATACAACCAAAGCGTTTGACTGGAGAACATAAAATAACATCCGTTACTTTTGTCTTTGATATTGTTCTTCTTCATATCTTTCTAGTTTTCGTTTTAATTCTTCCTTTTTCAGTTTGTTAGTTATATGGGTGTCGAACAAACAAAGACAAGAAATGGTGATGGCGCTTTGAGTATAAAGGGTTGATCTTTCTGTTTCTATTCCTTTCTTTCCCGGTTCTTCGAATAATTCTTTTCTTCATTGATTTTGATCTGCTATTACTCAACCTGTTTCGCTTCTTTACTTCATTGAGAAAAAAAACTGGTTCTTATCCTTTTTTGATTTGTTTTGGGAATTGACTGAGATATGTATTGCGTATAGCTTAGTGATCTATGGTTCCCACTGTTTTAGTTGTTTGCGGTTGTTGAAGTTTCAGTTAGAAGGTAACCAAGTTCTTGATTTAGGACAGATTCTGTACCATGAGCAAATGTGGTAATCTAACCATAATTTTCGTTTGAACATGAAAGAAAAAGGACATTTGAAACTTGGAACTCATTGTTCTGTATCTTTTACAACTTATCCATCATCTGTCAAATGTAGTCAGTGCCCACACTCCATTATCTGTCTTTTGTCTCATTGTCTTGTTTTTACTTTTTATGTTCTAAACTTCAACCTTTCTTATTTTTCAGAAATCAATGTCGTTTGTCTCCTCTTTCCCCTAACGTTGGTTCTTCTTCTTCTTCTTCAGCTTTTTTTTTTAATGGTAAAAGTAATGCTGAGATTGGTTGTAAGAGCCTCGTGATTATAGATGTCATAAGCTAAAAGGTCTCGAGATTGAGTCACTCTTTTGCTCAGTTTTGTATTAAGCAAGAAAATACAAACATACAAGTTAGTGATATGGGATTTTGTTATTAGATTCTGTATGTAACTAGTCATGAATTTACCTTACTTGGACGTTAACCACCAAATGAGATTTTATGATATTTCTTGGTACCAATTGTTGGGCTTTGCATCCATGACCGTGTAGAATTCAGTTCTAAGAATGACTCTTCTTTGAAAATCTTTTACAGGGTGTTTTAGAGTGATTTATAAGAAGCAAAAATGGAACATGGGTTTGTTTGGGTTTTGCTTTTATATTCTATAATTGTATCTTCAAAAATTAGGTGCTTTTAATCAACAACATAATTGTTTTATATTTGGGCATTATTTGGTAAGGCATTGCTTCTTCTTTTTGTCCGTTTTACTCTACTTTATGCCATCAATTATTTTGAATTATTTCATGGTTGTTCTTTTAGATCGTACTTTTTTGAACAAATTTATTTAAATATATTATAAAATTTATTTCTTGTGTTCATAACTCGTTTGAGTTTGAGTAAAAATGTCAAAAGAAGAAAAAGGCTTGTGCCTATGTTAACTATATGGTTGGAGATGTGTTATATTGTTAGTTGGTTATTGAGTTTATTGTCATCAGAGGCATCTTTATATAGTTATAGGCCAATGGTTAGATGTTATTTTCTTGATTTTTATACAAATCGAGATTATGTGAGGCGAATTGTGCATGGCAATGATGAGTCATGCATTTCAATGGTTAGGGTGTGTTTAGGGGATTATTTTCACACAAATCCAGTTGTTGAGGGGGATTCTATAAATACTATCGACCCAACTAAAGCCTAGACAAATTGGAGAATTAAATTCGCGAACGAAATGTTCAATGAATGGCAAACATCTAGGCAAAATGAAAATTGACATTTTTCAGGTGTTAGATTATGTTTGAGTATTAGGAGGTTTTATATTATTATTATTTATGCCAGTTGTTGTACTCTTTGTTGTCTATGTTATACGTTGTTATTGTACATTATATTGTTCTCATAAGTTGTTGATGCTTAATGTTAATAAAATGAAAAAATTTTAGAATGTTTTTATGTTTTTTTACTATGATGATTTTTTTTATTTGTCAATACTATTTTAGTTTGCTAGGTAAGCATATTAAGGAATTTCCAGTCAATTACTGATTTTCAAAGTTCAAAAGGAACAAAAAGAAAGTGGAACTATGAAGAAGATGTTGTGCTAGTTTCCTGCATGGTTAATTTGCATAATGTGGGAACATACAATTCTGATACTGGATTTAAAGATGACTCTAAAAGAATTAGAAAAATTGGTAGCAACAAAACTCCCTAATTCAAATATAAAAGCTAGACCTAACATCGAGTCTAGGATTAGACTTTAAAAAAAGAGTGGAGCATTGTATATGATATGATAAGGAAAGATACTAGTAGATTTAGATAGGATAGCAAAAGGAAGATTGTCACCATTAAAGATCATGTATGGGAGTGTTACTTAAGTATAAGTATTCAACTTTTAACCTAGTTTAAGCATTTTCTTTAACTATTTTATTGTCATTTATATAATTATTAATATTGTTTTTTTTTCATCTTGTTATAGTCACAAAGATGCTGCTTAATTTCGAAGGAAGAGTTTTCCTTTGTATAATGAGTTGACTAGAATTTATGGAGAAGATCGTGCAACTGGAAAAGACGCACAAATTGTTGCGGATATTTTTGAAGAATTGGAAAGGCAAGAAGGTCTAGGTGGATAAATAAAGGTGGTGAAGATAAATATGGAGTTGAGCATGTTTCGTATAACCTGGATGAATCCTTTACCCACCTCAAGCATCAACTATTGAAAGACAAGCTGAAAATATTTCAGCAAGGAGGGAAACAAAAAAGAATAATGATATAGGAGAACTAAGCGATGTAGATTCAATTATTATTGCTGCCAGGTTATTGGATGATAACATAAAAGAGGTAGGAAAAGAATTGTGTAAGAGTATTGAAACCGAAATGATTATTCAACAAAGAGTTGAAGAGTTAGATGATTCATTAAGTGAGACAAAGAGACTAACGGATGATAAAAGGGATACTACTTTTAAGCAAAATTCCTAATCATCCCACATAAATGTTTGTATTTTTTAAACTTGTGCCTACTCTAAGACTTGAGTGGGTGAGAAAGTTTCTTGCCATATATTGAAAATTATGCTAGAGTTTAAATATTTTGTATAGTTATTTAAAATAGGTTAGAAACTTTTTTTCAATAAAAATCCTTTTAGTCATTTAAAGCCCTAGGTTAGGTTTATTTTTAATATTTTGTTAGACTTGCACAAGGATGCTATGTTGACATCAGATGAATGGGAAGACATTAGCTATGATTTACTAATTCTATAAGTATTGTTGATTGTGACTAATATTATTTCGTGTATAATTGTTCTAATGTTATTTTATACTGCAATTAAAGAATATATGTAACGAATGCTGACATGAGAGTCAGACTAAATTCACGAAGTATACGAAAGAAAATTAACCACTGTATAGTTTGCATCATGATGGGTAATAATGGAGATTTACATCATGATGGATATTAACAGACACTGACATCCGAATATTAAGGAACATAGATAACAAAACCTAATAGCCAATATATACAGCAGCATTAACTATGTAACAGTCGTCATTCTTATCCCCCATCTCTTCAACATGTACACCACTTGAGCATATCAATCCGCCATCAACAACTTCAACATTCATAATCTTGCCACTGCAGTAGACAGAATAGAAAGAGGTTAGAAGGTGTTTGTCAATGTTGTGTAGGCTATTTTGCTGTTACATTGTTGACCAGAACAACAATTTTTAATGTCTATGCACCTGAGTGCACGTAGGTGTGTTTTGTTGCCTGTTTTTTACAGACAAGAAACTATGGTAATCACTATGATCAATACTGAGCTGTATTGTAGAACTCTTCTCATCCATTGTATATCATTCATACCATAACATTGCAATTCCAGGCAATAGACATTAAAACACGCCTTATACAACAAAGTAACCTTTTGTAATTGTAAAATAGTACAATTAACATCTTCATGCTTCTTGCATTTTGTGATAATCTACTATATGCTAAAGCATGGACTTCAATTTTTAGATTGAAAAATGTTCAAGTTTTAGCCAAAAAAAAAATCACCACAACTAGCTAAAATAATTATGGATTAAATTTTAGCCAAAATGATGGAAAGCCATTTGATAATTTTCTAAAAATATCTACATTAACTAGAAAAAGAATGAACCATTCTCAAAGATCGAAGAATGCAATATGCAAGGTGTCCAGTAAGTGATAGAATCCAAATACATTTGATATTAATATTTACTAAGGAAAGACATCAATATCCAAGGATTGTTGGAGAGGACGTGGGACTCCAAGCTTGATATGTAACTTCATTTGTTCAAATGTCACCCCAGGGATGGATCCTACATCAACTTATCTTAATATAGCAAGAAGAAGCAAACAACAAGCTACAGTATATGAATGAACTACAAACATAATAACTTCTAAATAAATAAGAATTTTTAAGGCAGAAGATACAACCACAATACTTGGTATCTCAGGAAGAGTACAATTAAAAACAAAGCGAACCTTCTATTTTTAAATGTTAAAATCCATTTTGCATGGACATCCATTCAATAAATTGATCTTCATAAGGTTTTACATTGTGTCAAAAAGTCATAGTCAAGAACATAATCTTTTGTTTGATTTAACGGCTGGAATAGATAAGAAATAAAATAGTTATTCTTAAAAATAGAAAAAATGAGAAATAGAATGGAATGGGTATTACTTTGTTTGGTTCTTCGTCTTCTTCGTCTTCTTCTTTTATTAATTTTATTAATTTATTTATTATTATTATTAAATTTCTTATTATTATTAAATTTCTTATTATTTTCTTATTAATTTTATTATTCTTATTAATTTTATTATTCTTATTAATTTTATTATTCTTATTATTATTTTTATTAATTTTCTACTTATTATTATTCTTCTTATTATTAATTTTATTATTAAATTCTTTATTTTTATTAATTTTCTTATGATCAGGTTGAGGTTCTAATGAGATATCCTAAAATTGTATTCATTCAGGTGAAAGTACGAGAATGGAATAAACGATGCAATTTGAAGCCTGTTTCTTGTTTTATTGATTCAAAAATTACTAAAAAGGCAATAATAGAAACATTTTGAGGCATGAAATCCTCTAATCTCATTAGTCTGTTCCAACTCTATTTTTATCCCAATACTACATCATTTTATGTCTAAAAGTACATAAAAATTCGTTGTATTGGGACCAAAATAAGGTTAGAATAGGCTAATGAGAACAGAATATGTTAATCTATATTTTGAGCCTACAATTAGATCAAACTTATTAGTTGATGTTAAATATCTTATTCTTTGATTAATTTATTTGAAACACGTTAATTTACTCGAAACATATAATTATTAAATTATTATACATACCTAAATATTTACCTAATACACACTTAAAAGTTATTTTACATTGTCATGTTATGTAAGCCCTTTCCTACTAAATTTGATTACTAAACTACAAAGTTGGAAGAAGTTTCAAAATCAAAACATTAAACTAATACAGAACACATTTTTTATATATTTATATTTTTCATAATAAAATTTTCATTATTTTATTATTAATTTCATAAAAGTATTGTTATTGATTATTTATAAATTATTAAATATTATTCTATTCCATTTGATTTGTCGCCACATACTTATCTATGTCTTTAGGATGCATCCTCTAGCCACATATAAAAGCTAAAAACTAGAGTAATATGTTAGTCAACAAGCATCAAGTGCATATAAGTGAAGTTATAATCTACAATTCAACTCTTAAGAACTCTTGTCATTTCAGAACTTACAAAGTTGACATGAGCAACATCACACATAATACTAGTAATCATTGATATCTCTATTTGCAATAGATCCTACCCCACATTCACTGAATCGTAGCTGCTATTTTCTTAATACCATTGGACCAACAAAATAGAGGGACTCTAACTCGTGATGGGAGCAATTTGAAAAGCCCTATCTTCCACCCAATATGCAACCATAATATAAAAATGAGCCTACGAGAGTTTTATGCATCCATTGAGCAATCAGAAGATCATACTTCCAAAGAATATCCAAATTTCATGAAAGAGCTAGAAGCCATATCATGTTAGTGCACATCCCTAATTCCATGGACTTGGTTGTCGAGCATCTCTAAATGCTGAAGTGCCACCAAATGCAGCTAGGGAAGGGGAAGATGCAATGTAACTTGTACCTGATACAGATATGGCAGGCAATTTTCCAGGATGTCCTTGATGCCCTGTGGGAGTAAAGAGTGATGGACTACCATTTGTTCCTAAACTTGATCGGGAGGGATGTGGAACCTGCAAGTGATAACTGAAAATAAACATTTTGTCCTGCATCCAGACGAGATTGTTGACATCCATAGAAGCATTTCGAAGCTCTCGAGAATTAACACTAACCAAAATCATGCATTTGCATCCAATTTAGGGGCACACACAATTGACTTGAAGGACACATAATCAGGTTACTGCTAAACTCAGATGCCAAACTTAAATGTAATTCTATTTGTCATGGAAAAGAAACAACAATATATATGGCTTTTATTACATACGTCAATCTCAAACATACATGCTAGTCCCAGTGTTCTAATCCTACAATCAACACCTTGTTCTCCAACTACCAAGTTGCCAAGGTAAGCACCAGTGAAGTCCAAATTCTGTGCTAGCTATTGGTAGACTACAGGCAATTATTATCGACATGTAATGTCCTCCCTGACTTTGTATGTTGGACCCCGTTACTGGAGCCCAACATCGAACTCGAAAGCATGAAACTTATGTGGGAAGGAAGGACATGAAAGTTGAAAATTTACTAAAGCGTAACCCATGCAATAATTCAAATCCAATAGAAATTGCATTAATAACAAAAGTGAGTGTTTTACAAAGCTTTAATGGCATTTCAAGCCATAGTACATCAGTTGAGTCCAAGGACCAAAATACAAAATACCCTTGAACCAATAAAACTCGAAATGCGGCTAAAGCCCTGAATTTCCTAAAAACAAACACAAAAACATGACAAATTGGAGCGATGCCGTACTCATGCCCTACTCGATCTCTTGTTCATCGCCTGTATGGGGGAGGAGAATGGGGGGTGAGCTATAAAGCTCGTGGGTAGCAATTTTATAACCAGTAATACCCAAAACCATGTAAACATTATTTTCCATGTTAACAAAAATGCACATTGTAAATCACAAAGCATGTATTCTTTCTTCAAAGATTTTCTTGATGTAAAACATGCATGCATAAAAACTTGTCAATGTATCATGATCACATATGCACATCAGAATGGTCTAAAGGTCCATAAACAGAACGAGCTAACACACTTCCCGAAAGGGTCCTGTGTAGTCGTGAACATGACGAGCTAACACAATCCCATATAATGGTCTTGTGTAGTCGTAAACATGAGGGAGTCCTAGAAGGAGCTCCCTGGCCACTAGCGGGCAGGCGGGAGAAGCCTTAAGTCAAAGTGCACTTGACATCATGATGGACCAAACCAGACCCACATAACATGTATTTCATATTCTTGTAAACTTGTTGCCCAAAAATGGCAATTTCAAAACTAGATCCTTTTTAGAAATCATTTTCATGATTCATCAATAAAATAAACTCATAGTAAGCATATAATAATCTCTCAATGCATTCAAAGAGTCATAAAGCATGTTCATGAAGTAGTTGAAATCATTTATGTCAATCATTTGTATTAGTGGCCTATTACTAAATCATAAAATTGTAACCCACCTGAAAATCCTTGTGTGATACTTGCTTAATCGAGTTCTTCCTCTTGCTCCTCTTGCCTCGCTTGCCTCACTTGAGTTCCTTGAACAACAACCAACAATTCCAATCAATTTGGTGTATAACTTGGAAAGGAAAACTTAACAACTTGAACTAAAACTTAAACTGAAACAAGAGCTTCATAGGGACTGAATTTGAACTCCAATTCCTTCATACAACTTGTAGCCTTGAGTCCCTAGTTCACAACGAATAAAAAATCACTTCATTTGGACATCTACAGCCAAAGTTATGCCCAAAAGACTAAACTGCAACTATGCTGAAAACTGGGGCTCGTCGCGACGAGGAGCCCGAAGCACGTCACGACGTCGGTGCACGTCGCGATGTGTAAGCATCAGCTCATCAAGATGCGCAAGGCCGAGACACGTCACGACGTCTGCAACTGCAGGTCGCGACGTGCAGCTCCAGAAACCTTCGAAACCTGATTTTCACATTTCGTTCCAAACCCTTCCCATCCTTCTAAACAAGACATCTTACCTCTAAAACATCCTTCTTAAGTCATTTCTAACCTTATTCCAACACACAAGCACCAAACGAAACATCATAATCTAACTTTAAACAAAACCCTAAATCTCAACACTTTCTTACTTCAAACAATCACAACAATCATACACAAATCAAGCTATATATGAGTAGATCTAGCCAAAACAAGAAGAAATCAACTTAGATTTACCTGTTTAAGCTTCAGATTTGACAAAAACTCCAACTTTTTCATAAAACCCTATTTCTCTTCTCCTTTCTCCCTTCACCCACGACAACTTCACTCTTCCTTCTCTTCTTTCTATTTTCTTTTCTTTCTTTTATTTTTCTATTCTTACAAATTAAACAAAGTCTAAAATACCCTTTTCTTAAAGCCTTTAACTTCACAACCTTAAGTGATCTTCCTATAACGCCCTTGTATATTTTCTTCTTATATTCTTACCTACTCCACCATATACTCTAACTTAAACTCAATTTCTCCAATTTATACATCTTATTCCATTTATTTAAACAATAATCCTCCTACTAACCACAATTCAATCTAAACCTCAAAATTAATTTGAAATTCATGCTTATTCAACAAAAGAGAATTCGGGGGTCAACATTGTAAGCTGCGATTAAAAACCAAGAGCATACCTAATGAGAAGGTAAATCAATATTTTCCAGACTTTAAATCTGAACAAGATTACATCTATAGATATCCATCCAAACTAGATTCTCAACCTACAACACCCCCTACAAGCACCTTATTTTTTAGTGTTTAAATAAATCTACACAGCTCAACATATGAAAAGATAAAGGATAGGATGCAAATCAGAAGGATCGATTAAAACTGTGAAGTGCATTAGTATTACCGCATTGTGTTGGAAGTAGGGAGTTCTCCTATGGGGTGATTCTGACGATGGGGATGTATTGCTCATGCTATGAATATGACAACAATGGATGTTGGGATTTGAAATATCTTCTGTTTCTCCTCCTCCTATATCACCTCCTAGATTTGCTTCTGAGCCCATCCTAGGAGTGACTTGCCTTATCATTGAACCAGAATCATTAGTTACATCTGATTGAAATGGAACAGATGGATGGTTCACCATTCCTTGCATCCTATGACGTCTCTTCAATTCCTCCTCTTCATTCAAGATCTTTCAAATAACAAGAATAACTTCCAAATTCCCAGAAATTCTCAAAAACTATAACAAAAAGATTGCAACTCCAAAAACAACCGAGGAAGTACCTCGGCTTGGGTTTTGTCCTATGAAGATGAACAAGAGTTTTCTAGAAGAATCAAAAAGCTGTGAAACCTACGAGATCTGATGGCAATTACCAACATTTGGTTTCCATTTACAAAAGGATCAAGTTGGGTTTACAAAAAAAATTGAAGAAAGAAGCAATTACCGGTGACAAATGTTGGGGGAAAGGTTGTGCTTACCGATTCAACGCAGCCGACCGACAAATGTTGGAAAAGACAATCGAAACTGTGAAGAGCAAGAGCTAGAGACGAGCGTGAACCAAACCACACCAGAGAGTGGAGAAAAGAGACGAGAGCATGAAGAGGAAGAGACAACCACTGGGCGTGAGTGAGAGTAGACAAATTGTGTTGCTGCATGAGTGAGAGTACCATAGGAGGAGGAGAGGATGAAGATGTAATGCATTTACCTATTCTGGACATGCGCGAAATAGGTAAAGACAAGGGTTATTTATCTTTACCTATTCTCCACTGTCCAGGAATACCTAATCCACGAAATGGTTATTCTGTGGGTTTTTTTAAAACCAAACACTGAATTCCTAATAATTAGGAATAGATGGGTAATAGAACACCTATTACCGTAAACCAAACATACCATAAGTGCATAAAAAAGTTTATTCATATATGGAGCGTGATAACAAATGCTTTACACTAGTCTATTCACATTAGTACATATATGCACTTTTTTTTAGTGTATGAATTCAGAAGAACTTGTATATCCGTAAAATATCAATGAAATATTCAAATTTTTTAAAAAGATTTGATTCTTGATGGTGCTAGAGGCAATGCCAACATTTCCAAAGAATTTCAAGGAAGTATCCAAATCAACGTTTTTAATGAAATAGCCATAGTTAAAGATAACTATACATGACCAAGTTCATAACAAACTTTGAGTTGAGAATAAAACCTCCATCGTTATTTCTAACCCCTAACAGCCTCAGGACATCAACTCAATTGAAAAGCATAAAATCCTTCTTATGTCCATTAATAGAAGATCCTCAAAGAAGACCCAAGCGTGATCATTTGGCGACTAATTACAGAATTTCACAACTGCAAACCAATTACAAGAATTTTATTTATCATTGTAAGTAAATAAGAGGCATAGTCATTTGCAACACAAAAGAAGTCTGCGATGGCCTGCACCAGGCATTAAAATAACAAGCAATTGTGCACATATACAACATTTTAATTGAGGGGCGAATCTAAAACTTATAAGTACATACCTCTACGAAATGCAGGAATAGAATTAGAAGATATAGTGTCCCTGCAAGCCCGCATGGAAGCAGCAGTAATATCTTGCCTAACACATACAAGTTCACACCCATCAGACAATCAACTTTCTTTCAAAGATTTCAGGACACAACACAAGGAAATGTTAAATGGGCATTTATCACAATAGCATGGACTACACTTGAGACAAGCAAGAGTTCTGAAGAAGGGAAGATCATACAGACCCATGTTGATCATAGCCAACACCCATCTCAACAAACAATAGCTTCATAGATTCGTTGGAGAGTTTGCACATGTTTTCTAAACTGGGCTTCCATTATAGGGGTAATATGTTTTAAGGGCATGTCTTCAATAGTAAGATGAGTCTGATAGTTCTTCAATGCAAAGTGTGAAGAGGTAATGGAAGAGGGGGTCTCCTTACCTCAACCTTTTGGTACCCTAAAAAAGATTGGAAGGTTCTCCATTCACTATGATGCTGAAGTAGTAATGACACATTTTTTGATCCAATGACTATAGTTGTTTAGTAATCCAAAAGTTGTGATAACTTAAAATAGAAAGGTACAACTTATAGTGTCAAATACTTTATGAAAATCAACTTTAATAAAGTAGCTTTTAGTAGATAACTTCTTATAATAATTCTTGAACAAATCTTGATTAATCAATATGTTATCACTAATACCCCTACTCTAAACACTTCTTGGAAAAGAACTAATAAGAGAATTTAATATGCTTTTAATTTGATATCAAGAATTTAGAAATAATCTCAGCAATTGCATTGCAAAAAGAGGATGGATTGAAAAACTAAGAAGTAAGGTAGATATGAGTTTTGCATAGTTTTTTTTAACATAACTTTATTAACTAAATCTCTTCTTTTTATTGTGCTTATGATGAATGCATCCTTTATCAGTAGCATATCATATTTTACTCTCACAGATATATGTGCTCCTATACTACTTGACCAACATAATGAAAGTGATCCAATCATATGCTTGCTTGATAACACTCTTCAATTTCTTTATGTATGGGATAGATTTGTAATTTCACTAGCTAAGATCTTATTGATTATTGCTTGGTTGTAGGAACTCATTTGTTGGCAGTATTTCTATTTTCAAAGAGATTGAAGAGAAGCTTCAGCAGGTATTCATTTTTGACATTCATTTCCTTTGCTTGTTGACAATGTCAACAATGATTTTCCACACATTTTAATTGAATTTGTATATATTTCTATATTTTGCGGCATAGTCATTTTGCATCTTTGTACTTCATTGAAAAGAGAACTTTTATCATCCTTTTAATGTTTTAAAAGGCAAATGACTGGATTTTCTTGCATGACATGGCGACAATCAAATGCTATAACTAAGACTTCTGAAC
>JANIPN010000006.1:33156023-33170408 GCA_027478595.1 Erythroxylum anguifugum
TTGGATTGATATTCAAATAAAGGATTAATACAAATCAAGATTGACATATTCAAGAAATAGACAACGTGCAAGAGATTTTGTAAAATCAGATCATGGATGAAGAATTCAAACTAGTATCCCAACAAATAAATATTGAAGATCATGTAAGATCTGTCATGAGATCCAGCACTAGTCAACTATAATGTGGAAGTCGACTAATAATATCAGATCTGTCAGTTCGTGCCAAGATAAGTCAACCAACACGTTACAAGTCAACTAAAAACAACAGACCTGTAAGTTGGATAAATGGACTAGTCGACTATCAGTGTATTAGTCGACTATTCGAAGAGCGGAGCTAAAAGGATCATGAAAAACGTTAGTGTTAGTCGACTGATACTTTGAAGACAAGTTGACTATAATGCACTAGTCGACTATTACACCTCGACTAGTCGACTATCAGGTGCAGCTAAACAAAATCTAACCGAGTCAATTGATTACAAACGGGAAGAAAATCATACTACAATGGCTTTGAGCAATCTACAATGGATAGAACAGTTCCACAACGTCTAGAAAGCATCTGGAAGCCTGCAAATAAATATTGGAACATCAAATGATCGTATACACAAGTCCAAAGTGAAGAAAAGTCGTATACACAAGTCCAAAGTGAAGAAAAGTCACATAGTTTCACATTTGCTCTCAATTTTGCGCTTAGCTTGTTCTTAATTCCATTCAGCTGTACTGAGAGTTATCATTTCAATTTTCTATTATTGTGATTATTGAGTTGAGTGATTAGAGGAAAATCACTTGAGAGGTAGGATTTGTGCCGAAAAACAGATCGGTTGTAAGGTGTAGCTTGAGCCGGAAGTCAAGTTGTATTGAAAAGTTCACACTGAACTAAAAAGTTTGTAGTAAAGTGTTGCCAAAATCTTAAGTGGGAGCTTAGGTAGAGGACGTAGGTCTTAGCATCGAACCTCTATAAAAACAGTATTTGCCTTTCTTCCCTACTCTTTACATTTAAATTTGTTTGATTGTTTTGTGTGTATTAACTTCTGGTTTTTGTAGAACTTTGCAAAAAAGATTCAAAGATCTATTCAACCCCCCTTCCAGATCATTTTCAAATTCATCTTGCCAAGTTAAGTCTATCTTCTTCTTCTTGCCTTGTTAGAGAAAGAACAAGAGAAATAATGTATTTCGTGTAGAGAATGAGTGTTGGATTGGAAGAAGATGATTTAAAGAACCCATTTGATTTTTAGGGTTTCTAAGTTAGGTTTTGGGTTTTTTAACTTAAGTGGGTCATGAGTAGGTTACATTTGAGTTTCATTCATATTTATTGTGATTATATGATTTTCTGAAGTTTATAAGTTGTATTGGAATGTTGTTTTGATTGGAACCTTGGTTATGTTAGGAAACCAAGGGGACACTTCCCAAGAGCAAAGGGAAAGGCAAGCTTGACTTGGATTTTCGCAAGCTTAATAAGTGGGTAATATATTTATAGTTATTCTGTAATTGGGCAATATTTTTGGCTATGTGTGTGTTTGTGATTATGACTTTTGTGTTAAACGAAAAGAAGTCAAATCATAAAGTATGAGCATATGAGAAAATGATTATGTGCGTTTGTTTGGGCGAGAATAGAACCATTCTGTTCGTCACGTGCACGTTTACAAGAGCCTTCTCCCGGTTGCCCGCTTGTGGCATATGAGCTCCGAAATTGGACTCATTTTGTTCATGGGGTAAACTTTGGTTTCCTCATTCTGTTTTATGGAACCCTCGAGTCGTTTGTTGTGCATTGCATAATTGAACTGTTAAATATGAAGCATATTGAGTGTTATGTGTTATGAGTTGTTTGTGAATTGAGACACATGTGATGCATGTGCTGGATATATGTATATATATACATACATATGCTTGAATTTGTGCTAATTACCGATGGTTATATATATATTAGCCGCTGAGCTGTGTAGCTCACCTCCATTATTCCCTCCTCAGGTGCGGATCAAGAAGATAAGTAACCCTTGCAAGGCGTTTGGATACTCGAAGCTAGCTAGGCGTCTTTCGGATTAAGTTAGTAACACTAGGCTAGCGTTATAAACACATCCAACATGGAGCATTCATCTGTATTTGTATTATTTGTATCAAGCTACTGATGAGCGTGTTGATTGTTATTAAAGTTAAGCTCAAATTGTGTTTGATTTTGTAAATGAAATATGATTACTTTTGTTTATGATTTTCAAGTTTTATATTGCATTTCATACTTCAGGTCTGTTTAGGGGTGAAATCAATGCTTAAGCTTCGAGGGAAAAATCCTTAATGATCTTGGTAGAATTGGTAGAAATTGCCTATTTGAAAGTTGTAGAGGATCTTTCCCGCTTTCCAACGGTATAAGGTTTGTAAGTTTTGGATACCGCAGTGGAAAGTTATGATCATTTGAAGTTTGTGTTGTTGCATAGGGTGAACTTTCGGAACAGCTACATTATTTGGAAATTTTAACCCTTATAGAGGCATAAATTGTTTTTGAGGTCTTCATGGGACTTGTAGGTCTAGAAGTCTTCTTTAAAACGGTCTAAGAATGGCCTTAATCTGATATCTGCAGTGAGAGTTATGCCCTTTTGATTGTTTCAGTCTTAGTATGACGCCATCTTCGTCTTAGTATGACATCATCTTCGTCTTAATTTTTCGTCTCAGTTTTTCGTCTTCGTATGACGTTATCTTCGTCTTAGTATGACGTCAGCTTCGTCTTAGTTTTTCGTCTCAGTATGACGTTAGCTTCGTCTTAGTTTTTCGTTTTAGTATGACGTCATCTTCATTTTAGTATGACGTTAACTTCGTCTTAGTTTTTCGTCTTAGTATGACATCAACTTTGTCTTAGTTCTTCGTCAACTTCGTCTTAATTTTTCGTTTTAGTTTTTTGTCTTAGTATGACATCATCTTCGTCTTAGTATGACGTCAATTTCGTCTTAGTTCTTCACCTTAGTATGACGTCATCTTCATCTTAGTTTGACTTTTTCTACGTCTTAGTTTGACCTTTTTGCTTTCTTTTTCTGTTCTATTTTTGACCCTTTTAGAGGCCGAATCTCGCTTCGAGTTCTTCATGAAAGTTGTAGATCTCGAAGTCCTATTTCGAACCGTCCCAAAATGAAATCAATCCAACATCTGTAGAAAAAGTTATGGCAATCGCGCCAAGACATGTACAATGTGAGTAAGAACATAAACATGTTGGATTCTTTTGGCCATAACTTCTTCATCCGACCTCCAAATGAAGTGATTCTTGAAACGTTGGACTCCTAACACGTTTTGCTACCTCTCCACAAAATTGGTAACATTTGTTTTTGAATTTGAAAAGATTGATTCAAAGCAAGTGAGGGTTAGTCGAAATAACCCTACAAGGAAACCCACTCACGCTTTTTGACTCCGGATCGATTTTTGGGCTTTGGAAACGGAGCCCAACAATAGACATAATGGGTTTTCATATAAAGGGGATAAATTTTGTGTGCCTAATTGCTTCATGTGTGAATTGTTAGTACGTGAAGCTCATAATGGTGGTCTTATGGGTCATTTTCGTATTCTTAAAACACTTGATGTGTTGCAAGAACATTTTCATTGGTCTACTATGAAAAAAGATGTTGAAAGAATTTATGAAAAGTGTATTGAGTGCGAAATGGTTAAATCAACATCTAAACCACATAGACTATACACACCACTTCCTATTCCCTCATTCCCTTGGGTTGGTATTTCTACAGATTTGTGCTGGGATTACCAAGATCTCAATGAGGGAATGATTCTGTATTTGTTATAGTTGATCATTTATCCAAAATGGCACATTTCATTGCTGGTAGGACAATTGATAATGCTTTGCATGTAGCTAATTTATTTTTTCAAGATATTGTTAGGTTGCATGATATTCCTCAAAGCGTTGTGTCTGATAGAGATGTAAAAATCTTAAGCTAATTTTGGAAAACTCTTTGGAGAAAACTAGGAACTAAATTGTTGTTTTCTACTATTGCTCATTCTCAAACTAATGGTCAAACTGAAGTCATAAATAATACGTTTGGTATCTTATTGCGTGCCATAATCAAACGGAATTTGAAAAGTTGGGAGTCTTGTTTACCTATAATTGAATTTACTTATAATCGTACAATTCACACTACTACCAACTATTCTCCATTCGAAGTTGTTTATGTTTCAATCCACTAACCCCTTTAGACTTGTCTCCATTACCTGTTTTTGAGTTTTTAAATGTAGATGGAGCCAAGAAAGCTGAATTTCTCCAAAAGTTGCATGCCAAAGTGTGTGAAACAATAGAGTGCATAATTGAGCACTATGTACAAAACGTCAACAAGGGAAAGAAAGAGGTCATTTTTTTAGCCCGACAATTGGGTCTGGGTTCTTACGAGCAAAGGAAGATTTCCTACATCCCAGAGACCAAAGCTCCATCCTAACGGCGATGACCCTTTCCAAGTACAAATAAATGAAAAATCAGATATTTAACCTATATATAATTTAAATCAATGACATAATCCAAATTAAATTCTTTAAATGAATGTGTTTGATGGAAATTATATGACAACATAATTTTAACTGGCAACCAAATAAAAGAATCAATTGTACGATGTAACCATCATGTCATTGCATTTCTTATTATTTTGTACCAAAAACTAATTGTTTGAGGTGAGGCACATCTGATGAATTAGGAATATTCAACAAAGAAACAGACAAATCAAGAAAGAAAAAGGTTATCTTTCACAAACACGAGGAAGACACGAGCAGCATGCATTAACCAGTTTAATTCGCTGACGGCTGCCATGAAGCAAACCATATGGAATCAGCATCAAATGTAGCATGTGACATAATGTATCAGTTAGCACCGAAACTACAAACGTGACAGACCATTTCGCAGTACAAAAATTCAAGTATAATCGGAGAACGTTTCACATACGTCCTGCATCTTCTTCACCAACTTTCAACTTTCAGACGTTTATTTAGCATTGTCTTATCTCATTCTTTGTAGCCTAAACATAGAACTACAAAACATTGGGATCGATAGAGCTCAGGTAGGCTGCAACTAGTAATTTTTCCAAATCTTGGATGTCTAACCCCAATAACAGTAAATGTCAATTAAAATAACATAAATTGCAAAGATGTACAACGAAGAAGTCGTACGGCAACTTGTAAGGTTGGTCAAGTTTTCACATTCCAGAAACAAAAATGGGCAGATATGCGACCACAAGGTCTACATGCAGTTGATTTATGAGAGCAATTATTTCTGAGAAACATCAATTGTTTACGACATCAAAGAATGCATCAAACAACCGCAACTTAAATTGGGTTTTGAAATATGCAGACAAATTTCCATCAACTGGGGAAAGAAAACAAAATAGAAACAGACAAGAGATACCTTCAGTTCAATCTGCCTCTCTCTATATGACACCTGTCTTTTCTTTAATCTCATCATAGTATTCTGTCTTTTCGGGAAAGGGTTTCTGTGCTGGTTCAAACTTTTCTCTTATTCCAATGCCTAATGGCGCTCAAAGTTTAAATCAAACAAACAAAATTACTTGACGACAAACAGCACCCTGTCTGTCACTAAGTATCCCAAACAATAGTTTTGATTCGTATGTTAGAATCATTTACACCAAAATAAAAGCAGCAACAGAATCTGAGCACTTACTTTCTCTCGCTTTCAACCTTTGAAATTGTAAGTGTACCAAGTTTAAAACATAATTAAATCCCTTGTGCACGATACCATTTAGGTCTAGCCCATCACTCCCTACTTTGTATCAGGAAGTACTCTCTCGCTCAGAAATAGTTATAAAACATCTTAATTTTACTATTGCAACTGGATAGTGTTTAACTTAAAATATCCTAAACATAAATAAATTACGTTCACCAATAAAATGGTTGCCTTGTTAATCCCAAACAATTATCTAAAACAGACCTATTCTCAAGGCATCACACCTCCATGTACGATAACTTCCTCAGTCAGTCCGTCGCCACATTTGTCATTTAAAAAAAACAAAACCCAAATGAAAGGACACAAAACAAGCTTCCTCTTCACACATGCCCCATTTGTATCAATCAAATGCTAAAATTCAGTTCATACATTAAGCTCTCACGACGAGAAATTGCCAGATCCTTAGGGTTGGTATATACATCTTTAGGCAACCAATCGTAGCAAAAGAGTTCACGCCTATGGTGCTCCTGTAATATTTTAGCTGCACCACCGAGCACCCAGGTGGGCAGAGTAGAACTCACAGTCAGGAATAAGTGATCTGTGTATCTTTTTTTTTTCCTTCCTCTCTTTCGATTACAATGTGCGACAACTAAAATTGTTGAACTGATATGATCCAAAATACTTCTATTTGTAGCCTTCAAGAGCATAAATATTAGAGAAGTATCTCAGAAGATCAATCTTTACCATATGTAACATGTAGATGTAATATCTGAGGCAGTCAAGAGGCAAGCTCAACCAAAATGACAAAACATAAGAAAATTCATTATCAACATGCAAATGGCAAGAGAACTATTCAAGTCTTCAAAGATTGTCATACTATCCATTGCACTATAACATAATTGTTCTAGCCTTCTAGCTTCTATACATTACTTTAGGTTATTGTTAGATCTGTTTCTTAACTATATAATATTACTCAACCTACCTAATTTGCATCTAATACTGAACTAGCTAAGTTTAAAAAATAACACCATAGTGGTCCAAACGTATGATTTATGTTTCCAGGACTCGGGATCACATGGCCAAAGGAATTCACCAACTTATGGGTGCCTGAAATCAATTTCTTGTCCAAGGATCTCAGGATATTCTTGATAAATACGAAATTTAAACGATTATAATGTCAGAAGATTAAAACAAAGCCAACAAATGGAACATGGCAACATGTTGTTTCATGAAAAACAGTTATTTTACGTTTTTCTGATATGGGCTGAACATGGCTGTGAAGGCATTTACACCTGCACTTGATGATTGCAAGCTACTGCTTGCATGTAAGTGCGATGACTCCTAAACGCAATGCATAAAGACAAACATACAAACTCTTGTCCATGCTAAACTAGTACTTCACTTGAAGTTAAGATAAATAATCGCAAATAACATGCGCTTAACAGTAAAACTTTATCTCCTAGATTTTATAAACTGCCCTGTGATTATGAATAATCCAGATTTCCCATGGTTTTCGGTTTCATCCTAAGGGTCTCACAAACTTCAACATTTGCATAATCGTTGACACCGCTCAGCTGTTGTATTGTCCCTTATTATCATAACCACTCCAGTTCGCAGGAATCCTACAGAGAATGGCCGTTCAACGATTTAGGTTGATTCCATCGTTCTACAGTAAAGTTTTCTTAAATGGAACCTGATGGCAGAGAATAAAAAAGGTCAAGCGTATAATGAAGAAGGCATCACCACCTGTGAAGTTTGCATTAATCAACGCTTCCCACGATGCCCGCCACCTGACCTTGCACCAGGATAGCGAGCAAATTGCAGTCTTAAATGGACAGAATCGCGGTCATGCTCATCAAAATTATAACCTGCAAAATTGAGCGCGACGATTTTACGCTGCACAACTGACCACGTTTTTAAACGTCTGATTATGGAATCAGAAGATAGATCACAAAGGACGGCGAAATCGTTAACCTCAAGAACATAAACTCAAAATACACCAGAGAAAGTGTTATCCATTAAAACGATTGGAGAAATGAAGGTCCAGTACTCCTTTTACCAAAATCTAAAATGTACTGTAAAGGAGGTCTAGATCAAGAGAGTAGCAAGCCTCATGGGTTAGCCTAGCCAGATAGGGATTGCTGCCACCAAATGCATATAGTAAACATACTATTTCCAAATATTAGCTATGGAGAACCTTAGAAGACAGATGAGGCAGATAAAAGGTGAGACTAAAAATCTTAGCAGTGATATAGTATCATTGGTTCCTCAGATCAAAACAAAACCCAGCAGGAAACAGATAAATATCAAAATGTTTAGACAATGCAAGGAACAGTGCAATTTAAGATCTAGTAAGACCCAATGAAGCAGAAAAAACAGTATATGCATACCTGCAATCAAGGTAGTTAAAATGCAACTAGATCAATCAACCGAATAATAACGAGTGGGAACAGTTTTGAACACGTTTTCCTCTGCTTATTTTAATCCTTGAATATTTATCTTTTTGTGCTTTATTTATTAAGACATCTCATAGCCAGCGCAGCGTCAACAAGCTTATCTAAACCAATTGCTCTTCCTCACCTAATGCATATGAACACTGAAATGTGGGATACACCCGAACATTGAAGTGCAGGGTCCATCACCCATAAATAAGATGAGATGACAAATAGTCTTGATATAGGCAAAAGTTGAAGATTTCTTAAAGAAGGCATGTAAATTCAATGCATGCAAAAACTTACCTTGCAAGGCATCCTTGGCTGTAGCAGCATGAGCTGGACTTAAAAAGTCAACAAAACATAAGATCAATGGATCTCCCCCAGGCTGCACAGCTCAACAGCAAGTCAATTTGTGAGTATCAAAAGAATAAAATATGGTTGGTTGAAATTATTTGAGAATAAAAAATGGTACTAAATGAACCCAACAAAACAACTTACTCGTCTTGATTCCTTACTAACTAGTCTAACTTCTTTGTAGCCAACAAATGGGCGAAAGATATCTGTAATCAAGTGAAGAAATAAAATAGAAAAATCGAATTCAAGAAATGCTGGGATTAATCGACCGCTAATGTAAGGATACGAGAAACTTCCCGCCGAGTGCAATCTGGAGGCAAACCCTCCACAAAGAGGGTACTTGTGGCATCAGGAGGAAGAGAAACCTCAGACCTTCCACTTCCCAACCCCAACATCCTGTCTTTAACAGTAGGACCTGGGTCCATGCTCCCAATACCCATGAGACGGGAATCATCAACAGGACGGCTGTGTACTCCGGTTGCAGGCCTTGTAGACTGTCCCACAGTATAAGATGGAATAGTCTGCAGCATTCAATTGATACTTAAGTTCTACTAGTATCACAAGTGAAAATTTTGGAACAAAGATTAAATACACTGATATAAATTAAGTACCGCACTGCGCAAGTAACGATCATAGGATGCTCCTATTGAATCTGAATCTCTATTAGCACGAAGAATTACTCTATCATCATCATGGGGGTAGTAATTAGATAGATCATTGGTGCTGGATAAGTCTATAAGATCCAAGAAAAATAAACCATTATGATGAGGAACATATTTCCAATGCTACAACGTAACACAGTACATCAAAAGATTCAAGTTCAACTGCATAAAAGAACTTACGGAATAATATAATAGTTGGCTAATCCAGACTGCTATTCCCTTGGATATAAAATCAAGTGTATATAACAACCAATAAAACTTGCACTGAGGCATTTGAGAAACAATTTTCAGCAGTATGCATGTAAAAGTTTGCATATTACAAGTACCGAAAACTGTTAAATCACTAGTCAACTCTAAGTACAAAAGAAAAAACAGCGCCAAATAAATTGCGTTTTCATGATTCCATTTAAGAAATTTCATATCTTTTCCACATTGTGATCAAGTTTTTGAGCAAGTCATCCATCTAACACAAAACTTAGTGGAAGAACATGGCCAAGGCAATCTGACTGCACAGCAACAGAAAGTAAAGCTTTAGATTCTTGCAGTCCCTTGTGATTAAAATATTTGAACTCTTGATGATTCAAGTACATGAATAAATACAATTCAAAAGTTAACATTTTACGCCAACTGGTTTAAGAAGATAATCGAATTCGCTTACTTTTCCGCGCATAAAAAATATTCAACTCATCTTCATCAATACCAATACATGCCCTTCAACGCAAATTCTGACCCATATATAGCGAGGCATAACGCTCATAGAGGGTGAAAAGATGACAGAAATTGAACAGGGAAGAGATAACACGACGCAATTCGACAAATTCAATAATTTGAGAAAAAGGAAGCCCTAAGTCTGCAACTTTCCAGAACATGAATGTGTAGGCAAAAATGAGAAAGAAGAAATATTTTTAATTGAAACCAAAGAAAAGAAAATAAAAAAAAATAATACCATAATCGGAGCGAGGGCGTTTTCCAACGACGGACTGCGGTAGTGGAGGCTGTCGTGATTCGGCGTAACGCCAATAAGCGTCGGCCATAAATTAACAACAGAGAGAAGGCAAAAGAAGAAGAAGAAGAGAAGTAATTGATTCCAAGGGTAAGAGAAGTTTGGTAGCAGAAGTTTGAAACCCCAACACAGCTTATTGTCCCAACTACAAGTGTTGTGTCTTTTTTTTTTTTTTTCCTTTTCGAGAAAGAAAACCAAAAAAGTTGTATAACACTTTTTTTAATCAGAGGAATACACTGTAAGCTGTAAGTTTATGCCTCGCTCGCATGGCTAATGGCTTGGAGATAACATTGTTATTCGCAATCATAAACTTTTATTTAATTCATATCATTGGCCCTCCAATCCCAATTATGCCTTTACATTTTTCTTCTTGCATATTGAATTTGTGGTAGACTTATTTGTCTGATCTCAACGTAATAAGCTTGCAAAAATAACTATTTATAGGTACAATCCAACACTCAATTCACTAAAACTAAAGGGTGTCTAAGTATGTAAGAAGATCATTACTTATGTTTAGTGATTATGATAATGTGAATTCATCTTGGGCCTTCTCCGGTTTCCTGACAATCTTTCTTTGAGATATAGTTGGACTCTATCCCTCCTTGATACAATTGAATACAACCTCTACAAGGCAGCTTGGCTGATAGCTAATTAGGATTGATTGGACTTGTCGTTTCAAATATAGGCCTCAAATATGTAAGATCCGTTGAGTGGGCAGTAAGACTAACACCACAATTTTTTTTGGTGAATTGGAAACAGAAAAAAAAAACAAAAGGCCTAAGGCCTAAGGCCTCAGAAAAGAAACAAAACAAGCATCATTTTGCAAAAGTTGGTGAATCCCTGAAACAGGACTCTCCCACATAAGTCACCGATGCAAAGAAGAACCCTGTTTTGCCAAGAAATCAGCAAACTAACTCCCAATTCAACAAATGAATGCCTTTCCCATCCTTAGATTTCCACATAAAATTACAACAAAACTTATTGATAGTATCACAAACACTAGTAGGAAACCAACAAGTTTGCATGGTATATAAAGGGATAGTAGATAAGGTAGACTACACCAGCACTAACTGCCCAACTTTATTGAGAAATTTTGCCTTCCAGCCTTATAGTTGAGCTTGACTCTTATCTAAAACAGTCGTGAAATCACTTTTCTTGTTATTGCCATTAAGAGGAAAGCCTAGATAGTTTCCCAAATCCACTGTAAAGCGTAAGTTAAACTAGTGCCTCAAAGCTTCCTTGTGACGACGGGAAGCATGAGGGGAAATAAAAGTTTTAGACATCTGCTCATTAATTTTCATACCCGAGCAAGCACAAAACTGCTTTAAGGTGTTCAACATGGTCTGACACCCTCTAATAGAAGCTTAGGAAAACAGGAGAACATCATCTGCAAACAAGAGGTGAGAAATGGGAGGACCATTACCTAAAACCTTGATAGGTTTCCAAAGCTTGGAGTTAACTCGACTAGAATGAGCATGGAAAGCTTCTCCATACAAAGAACAAACAAGTAAGGTGAGAGAGGGTCTCCTTGTCGTAAGCTGCATGTAGGCTCAAAAGATGGGAGGCAGGAACCATTCCAAAGGATAGAGAGTCGTGAACTAGTAACACACGACATAATAAGAGAGACAATAATTGAAGGAAAACCAAAATCCACTATCATCTTATTCAAGAATCTCCAATCCACTCTATCATAAGCTTTAGCCAAGTCAATCTTCATAGCTAGATACCCCTCCCTCTTCTTAGATTTTCGGATAGTATGAACTACCTCCTTTACCAGGACAATATGTTCCAAAGAAGTTCTTCCTGGAATAAAAGCCCCTTGTATAGGAAGAATAAGATTATCTAGAAGAGGCTAGATTTGTTGAACAAGGACCTTCGTAAGGACATTACATAAGCTAATGGGGTGAAAATGGGTCATAGAAATAGGGCGTCTCTCCTTCGGAATCAAGACCACTATAGTATCAGTAAGATTATCTGGACAAACACTAGTGGAAAAGGCATCTCGCACCATATTGAAAACACAATCTCCAACAAGGTGCCAATACTTTTTATAGAAAACTAGATGAAAACCATCAGGTCCGGGAACTTTATAAGGCTTCATAGATTGAACAACAGCAAAAACCTCTTCTTTAGTAATAGGTTTCAAAAGAGCAAAGCCATCCTCCCTAGATATCTCAGGATGATTAGGAATATGGGGGGAAGGCAAAGAAATATCATCAGTAGAGCAAAATAACTTTTGAAAAAAGTCAATACCTCATCTTTAAGGGTCGTCTCCTTTGTAATCTAGGACCCATCGGAAACTTGAAGGCGCTTAATCTAGTTTCTTTTCTGACGAGAGATAGTCATGGCATGAAAGAAACTCGTGTTTCGATCCCCAAACTGCAGCCATTGAACCCAAGACTTTTGATACCAAAAAATCTCCTCCTGCCTGATAATATCATTATAATCAAAATAAGATTATGCTCCAAAGAGATGAGCTCATTTGTTTGGTTAAACGCTAAGATATTCTGAACTCCCTCAACTCTTGATAGGATTTGCCTAATTTTTTGGAAAATATTCCCAAAAGTCTCCCTATTAAACTTTAGAGTAGCTTTTTTGACATTACCAAGTGCCTCATTGAGCGAAGAATGATTCTAGTTCCAAGCATCTTGAAGGACAGAGAAAAAATCCTTATGAAGAGTCCAAGCATCCTGAAAATGGAAGGGTCGAGAACTCACAGGAGGAATAAAACCATACAACTTCAAAAGAATTGGATCATGGTCAAATTGGGTGCGAGGTAAGTGATGCACCAAAGCTTCCAGGAACATAAATCTCCGAGTATCATTGGAAAGAGCCCTGTCAAGGCACACAAAAGTTGAAAAAGCACCATTACTACACTTGCGATAGGTAAAAGGCGAACCTTTAAAGCCAAGATCCATAAGGTTACAGTCACCCCAATTTTTCCTGAAACATGCTGGTCTGCTCAAAGAAAAACTCCTACCTCGCTTCTCATTAGGTGATGCATAATCATTAAAATCGCCGATGAGAACCCACGGGAGAGTGATAATATTACTAAGACGAGTCATCTCCCTCAAAAAATAGATACGCCTTGGTGCCTGAGGGCTAGCATACACTGCTATCAAGAACCACACCTGCTAGCGAGCATTACATACAAGGAAGTGAAAGAATTGTTTGTGGGTAGCCAGAACCTTAAGCTGAATATTAGAAGAATTCCACAAGCACCAAATTCCCCTAGAGAATCCAGGAGCCTCGACCTTGGTAATATTCTCAAAACCAAGAGACTGAGAAATCATGTCGGCCCTCCCTCCTAAAATATGGGGTTCCATAATGATTAACAAGTTTACATTACTAGTTCTCTTTAGTTCTTTCACACAAGCAGCAAAACCTGAATGAGCAACTCCCCGACAGTTCCAAGATAAAATGTTAAGCTATTGAACATTAAAAAAATATCATGAAGAGAAACAGCAATCAACTATCTAGCAAAACTTCTTGGCACCATATCAACATCCACACTTGCATTAGTGGGACAAAACTCAGATGTATCATTCTACATAGGGACCATAGACTCAGAGGAAGATTTTATCTCAGTAACTTGTAATTTTTGTTGTCCAGGGTCGAGACGTCTGTTACTTTATACAACAAAAACTCGATCACTACTCAAGCCATTATGAAGAATTGCAGTGGAATTTGGTGGTGGAGATGACCTTTGGAAGGCCTGACGAAATTGTGTAGCAACATTTTGAACTAGATTAGGTTCTGGAGGTAAAGTCTGCTAGGTGACGCAAGCACTATGCCTAGTGGGATGTCTAATGGGGCCAGAGAGTGGGCTAGCTTCTCCTTCATTCACAATAATAGGATCCTTATTCTTCGCTCGTGAAAGAGAACCAATAAGGCTTTTTGGCCTATGATTCACGGTCCGTTTCCTATCTTATCTTCTTGGGCCTTTAAGACCACTCCTGCTTCCAACCTCAACACTAATGAACAATATCGCTGTGCGATATGGATTTGTGTAACTCGACTTATACAGTCGGATAAGTCGACTTACACATGCGAGAGGCGTATAACTCGACTTGTACAATGGTATAAGTCGACTTGTACGTGCACAGTTGCATAAGTCGACTTCCATTCCAGGTAAGTCGACTTGTAAGTCGTGTAACTCGACTTGTGGGTCCTGTAACTCGACTTAAACATGCTTAGGTGGGATGATGGATGATTATAAGGAGAGATTCAATGTGATTGAAGAAACCTAAATCATTCCATATAGTCATTGTGACTATAATCCTA
>JANIPN010000006.1:33237081-33250512 GCA_027478595.1 Erythroxylum anguifugum
AAGGTCCCGGTAACAAAAATTTTTGTTTTCCGCACCTGGTACATGTGATGTACCTCCCGGGATTTTCCTACAAATATGTCTTTCTAAAGGATAGGAGAAAAACAAAGGATGGTACTTATCTATTTGGAGAGTAATTAAAGTTATTGATAATCTTCTCTTCATTGAACGTGTAAGTGGCAGTGGTAGATGTGTATGGATGAAAATAATAGAGAATTAATAGTTTTTTTTAGAAATTAAAAATTTTCATTAATGATATAGGATAAACAATGAAGAGTTTGGGGTATTAGGCAGCAAAGCATGACTTAAGAAACCAGTAAGCTAAACAGCGTCGTTTGATCCATTCCAAGTTAAAAACAAAATGACCACGTTGAGAGGCCTTATATATGTACATTGTGTATTATACTAAAGGAGATATACATATTTTACAAAAAAAAATTATTAGATTAATTAGGAAGAATTTTAAATAAGAAAGAACCTAGTTAGAAAGAACCTAATTAGTGCCTAAATATATTTATAGTAAACCTAAATAGGGAAGAACCTATTTACTCCTAAGTACATCTACATTAATTATAAAAGATATTATCATTATCATCCCACCTAAAACTCAATGTGGTAAAAGTGGATAACTTAAGTTTGGCAACTAGATCATGAAATCAAGGAATAGAGTGAGCTTTGGTAGATATGTTAATAAGCTCGTCCTAAGAGGATACATAAACACAAGCAATTGTATTGTGATAAACATGATGACGTATAAAGTGGCAATCAATTTTAATATATTTTGTGTGTTTATGAAATACATCATCATGCATAATTTGCATAACACTTTAATTATTATAATAAAGAGGGGTAGTAGATGGAGACAGAATGGACATACTTTGAAGTATCTAATGAAGCCATAAAAGCTCAAAAGTGGTATCAATAAGAGCTTAATATTTAGCTTCAATAATGGATTAAGTCTTTGTTTGGATCCTTATTTGCATAAGGGAAAGGAAAGAAAATATTGAGAGGAAAAGAGGAGAAAAGAATGGAAGAGAAATGAGAATTCCTTTCTCTTGTTTGTTTTCCTAATTTATCAAAGGAGGGAATTGAAATTTATATTGGACAAAAGAATTTTTTGAGACCTTTATGCCCTTAATTATAGAACTTGTTTTTGTTAAATAAGGATACAATGGTAATTTACTTGTATTAGAGTTATCTTGTCTTGCATTTCTCCTCCTTTCCCAACAATTTGGTGGGAAATACATTTAGTCCAAATTTCTCTCCTATTCCTCTCCATTCCCTCACTTTTCTTTTGCTTATTTTTGTCCAAACAATGGAAACCAAGAGAAATGCAATTCTCTTCCTTTCTTTTCTCTTGCTTTCCTTCAATCCAAACAAAGGATAAGAGACAAGGATTTTCTTATTACTACACTAAGAGATAAGTGAAGCACCAAGTAGTAGTAACCAGTAGTATAACAAGGGTTTGTATGATCATTAGCCTAACAAGCATTTTAATAACCTTTCAATTGAAAAGAAGATGAGATGGAGTAATAAAGACCATAAAATAGGGTACCATTTATATAACAAAGAACATGAAGAATAGCATCATAGTTAGTAATGCAAGGAGTTTTCATGAATTGACTAACAATGTAAACCTATACAATGCTAAAATGAGTAATAGTAAGATAAATAAGACTGCCAACAAGTTGACAATGCAAAGTCATTTCCAAAAGAAGAAAGCCATCAGAAGTAGAAAAATAAGCATTAGCTTCAATATGAGTATTAGTAAAATTATCAACAATAAAACTTGGACGAAAGATAAGATTGGTAGTATGCTTGACCTGGATAAATAATACCACATATAATTAGTAGTAACCTTGATCCAAAAAGTAGCTTAAATGCCCAAGATTTTTCATCTTGAATTGACAGTTAAGAAATCTTTTAAGATCATGAGTACCATGTGTGTCATGACCAGTAATAATCATGTCATCAATATATAATAATAACAAAATAATACCATATTATATCTTTTAAAGGAATAATACATAATCATGAGGATTGGAATGGAAAATAGGAGAACTAAATTTAGCAAACTAAGTAGGAAGAGCTTTTTAAAGTTTGTATAAAGCATTTCAAGAAGACAAACTTTTTTCTAAAGGATGACTATAACTAGGGGAGGTTACACATAGATATCTTTAATGAGTACCTCCATTTGAGAAGGAATTCTTAAAATCCATATGAAATAAAGTCCAATGATGACAATGAGAGTACAAATAAAATGAATGTGCCTGAATGAGAAAAAGTCTCCTTATAATCAATTATATATTCTTGAGTGAAACCTTTAGTTACAATTTGAGCCTTGTATCTTTCTATTGAACCATTAGATTTGGTTTTAATTTTATAAGCTTATTTATAACTAACCACATATTTGTTTGGAAGAAAATCAATCAAATTTAATGTATGAGTAGAAGTAAGTGTTGGATGTGGAGCCTAATGGGAATATTTAGTTTCTTTGTTTTACTAGGCGTTGTATTTTATTTCTAGCAGGAAATAAGAGGAGATATGAAAATTTAATTAGATTCCTGTTATGGGTAGGATTATGTTTTCTTATTTTATCATAGGTTCTCAGTATATAAGGAGCTATAGTAATCTGTCATCGTACATTAAAAGAAGAGAATAAAATCCCTAATGTGATCATTGATGTTAGCACATTACTGAAACATGTAAAAATATTAAAAAGTCAACGTACCCAGTGCACATGGCTTCCCGTTTTGTGGAGGTTTAGGGAGGGTTATAATGTACACAGTCTTCCCTTTGTATTTTTACAAACAGGCTTTTTCTATAACTTGAACCTATGACCTTATGGTTATAAAGGAGTAACTTTACTAGTTGCTGCAAAGCTCACCCTCATGTAAAAATATTATGTCATTTAATTTTTTTCCTGCAAATTTATTATCACTATATGTTTGTGACTTTGATCTTAATAGCTATTATCAAAGCAAGGTCAGAAAATCACAAGATTTATAGCAATAGAGGAAGGGAGGATGAAAATCGAAAAGTTTTATAGGAAAGGTTGGGTTTTAGAAGATGCAAATTGAAGATTATATGTACAAGAAAATTCTATGCCTCCTATGCTGCAAGAAGAAGCCAAATTACAAAACAAAGACTAAGTAGTATCTACTGGACAAGCAAGCATTAGGTGTCTTTTAGTTGACATCGTCTAAGAATGTTATATTTAACATTATGAATGAGAAAACCACCTCAAGATTGTTGAAGGCCTTGTCAATCATGTACGACGGAGAAGCATCTAATGACCAACAAGGTATTTGTGATGCAGAGGTTATTTAATCTTAAGATGATTGATGTTATTAATGCTACTGAGCATATTAATGAATTTAATGTGATTGTTACTCAACTAACTTTTTTCGAGATTAATTTTGATGATAAAATTCAAACACTAATTTTCTTCTCAATTTGACACTTGAGATACGTTTGTTTCTATAATTAGGACTTCCCATGGCAAAGGAAAAATTAAACTAGTTAATGTTCAAGATATAATTCTCAGTAAGAGTATTCACAGGAGGGAATCACTCTACATGAAATGTGCTGATAATGGTCATTTACAAAGGGATTATTTGAAGCCAAAGAAGAAAAATAATCATCAACAAAAGGACAATGACTTTGTGAATTCATTGGTGAAAATCAAGAACACTTTGATTTTAAGAGTTAATAGCCCCATTAAGTCTGGGGTTTTGAACTTTGGAGCCTTGTCTCATTCTTTTCTATGTAAAGAGTTGTTCTAGAATTTTAAATATGGAAAATTTGGAATGTTTATTTTGTGAATTTGGAATTTATTTATATTGGAAATTTTATTGATTAGTGGAATTATATATTTGTGAACTTTGGTGAATTTAGGATTTATTTCGGAATTTATAGAGTATTATGGAAAATAGGAAAAAGAAATCAAAAGATATTTAGAGATAATTGGATTGTTAAGATGGGAGTTAAGGAGTTTAGTTCAAAAGAAACTTGGTTAGAGCTTAGACCATAGGAAAGTGACAAGTGACAAGATTCTTTTTGTACTTTTGCTAGAAGTAGGTTACTATTATCTGAGAGTTGAAAGGTTAAGTTTTGTCCAGATAACTTCTTCATAATTACCTTCTTCGAATTTCCTCCCAATACACAAAGTTTTTCATCAAACACTTTCTAAGATATTTCTGTGTGTTTTCCTTTTTCCTATACCAATCCCACCTTGTAAGTTGTTTCTTTTGCTTTAAGAAAAACCAGAAGATGGCTAATGTTCACAGTAGATTACGTGCTTTGCATGGAGTTTAGGGCTTGAAGATAGTTAAAGCTTTTTGAGTTTTCAACAAGTAGTGAATAAATTTGTTAGAGTTGTGGATTTTTTTGAAATACATTGATGAAGTACTGTCATTTGCATAGAGCATGGCACTTACGTATATATATATATATTCATAAACACTATTGATGAGATGAAAAATTGGGTTATAGTATTAATTTAGTTTTTGATGGATTGTTAGTGAATAGATGACGTAAAAATGATTTTGCAGTTAGAAATAGCATTGAAATGGTGTATAGGGTTAGTGTAGAAAATTAAAGTTTGGAAAAGTGAAACATGCTTTATTTCTTCACTGTGTATATATATAAATATATAAGTGTATACGTGAGTTGATGAATCCTTTAGAGATGATCAAGAAAATGTTTTTTTGAGTTGAAGAGTAGTTGTAAAATGATGGTCTAAGATGGAAATGAGTGTTTAAATGGAAGTTGAGAGGAAACATGGATTTTAGAGAATGATGTCGAGAAATTTCTGGGAATGAATAGTTAAGAGGTTGAAATTTTGATATGAAACTTCTGTGAATTTTCTGTACTGATCTAGAGAGATTTTAATCTCAAAATTGTAAATCTTTCTTTTATCCTTCCAACAATATAAAGTATGCAATTTTTGGACATCGGAGTTGAAAGTTATGGTCCTTATAAGGGGAGATGCTTAGGAGTATAGATGCATCGTCTATGATGACGTCACATCGTCTATGATGACGTCATATTTTCTATAAAGACGTATTATCTGTGATGACGTCACATTGTCTGTGATGACTTCATATCGTCTATAAAGACGTATCATCTGTGATGACGTCATATCGTCTGTGAAGATGTATCGTCTGTAAAGATGTATCGTCTGTGAAGACGTATGGTCTGTAAAGGTGTATCGTCTGTAGAGACGTATCGTTTGTGATGACGTCATATCGTCTTAAGTTGACTTTGCTTCATCTTAAGTTGACTTTGTTTCGTCTGCTTTTTTGCTTCGTCTGCTCTTTGCTTCGTTAGCTTTTCGATTAGTCTGATTTTCGATTCGTCTGCTTTTCGATTCATCTACTTTTTGCTTCATCTGCTTTGTGCTTCGTCTGCTTTTCTCAATTCGTCTCACCGTTGGTCTTAGGTTGACTTTTTGCTTCATCTTACATTGACTAGAACATCTTCTAGTCCAAATTTGACATTCTAGACGACAGAGTTTGTCTTCATGGTCTTCTTGTTGTAAATCTTGAAGTCCTCTTTCAAACCATCTCAAGAACACTGATTGAGCCTAAGTTTATTATATAAATTGGCGACACTTTCATGGCTTTTACTGTACTTTTGACTCCTAATTCTTGATTTTGAGCTTAAATTAATCCTCGAGGGTGTGCTTTTATTTTATGCAATTTGATAGTAAAAATTGTTACAAATTAGTATAATTGCACTAATTAAATTTTCTGAGAACAATTGATACTAAAAATTGCAATTGTTGATTGTAGGAACCTCAAGGAGAAGGGAGTCAATGTGCTGAAGTGAAGTCAACAAGAGGACCGACGCTACAAGAAAAGTTCGCCAAGGCAAAGTAGATCTGTCGCTGCGGCGAAACACAAAGAATCCAAGCTGAACTTTCGAGAAAAGTTCGCCGAGGTGAAGATTAATTCTTTTTCCGCGACAAAGGATCCAGCAATCAGGGAAAACCTTTCGGGAAAAGTACGCTGCGGCGAACCGTCAAAAACTCAAACCATATTTAGAAAAATCACTCACTGTCTAACCCGACCCTCTGATCCTACATTTAAAAACCTACTAAATTAGGTTACAAGCAGCAAACACACTCCACACTAAAGAGAGAGCCGACTTTAGAACATCACACATACACTCTTGTCACTCACTCGACCTTCATCCATCATTTTCTTCCATTGTTCATCGCCGCTTTCATCATCTACTACTGCTGCCATGAATGCTATTTGTGGGTGTCCGGTTGTGATCTCTCCCGAAGAGATGCTTGGCTAGGCACCATTTCCTCTTGAAGATGTAGCGATGGATTAAGTTCAATGGGTTTCAAAGGGGAGTAGTTTATTCATGTTTAACTACATTGTTGTTTTTAACTACATTGTTATGAACTCCTGAGTTAGGATTTATGCTTTGTAGTTGGATTTTCTTGATTATAGTTTAATCAAGTGTCGAACAATGTATTATGTTATGGGATTTGCTGATGTAGAACTTGGAGCTTTAATATATGAAGTCTCATATATGTCCTTTTGGTAATTTTGTTAATTCTGTTTTATCTACCTAGTTGTGTTAGATATTGAGATGACGCTTGATTTCAAATGGACCACTTGCATTAACTTACCCATTACACACACTAAGATGCATTCAACAAGGTTTTAAGAAATGAAGTTCATTAATTAAAACCTTAGATGGACTTAAAGGGTTCTTTAAGGGTTTTTTCATTTGAAAACTTAGTGATTTTTACTCCCAAAAAGATTTATTCTGAACTATAATAGCCAAAGCTCATTTTCAAGAGGATTTTATCACACTCGATCATCGTTTGAGTTTTCAAATTCCTTTCCCAAAAATTCAAAAATATCTTTTTATATACTTTGCTTTCAATTAGCTCAATTTAGTTAGTTTTCTCAAAGATCCAAAACACCCCTCCTAACTAATTTAGTTTGCATTTCATGATAATTAGGCTAGCTTAGAACCATTGCACTAGGTTCCGATTAAGTGAGACGACCCGAGGTTGCACTCTATATTGCAATCCTTGGAATTAAATTTTTGACTCAGTTTCCAAGGGAATAACCCAAAGGCAAACCATAGATCAAAATGGCGTCGTTGTCGGGGAGCCAAGCAATTGGTTTTCTTTAGGTTAGTCGTTGTCATCTTTGTCTATCGTTGATGATAGGAACCTTTTCTTTTAGATTTCCTTTTGGATAGTTTTATTTCATACTTGTCAATAGTATAAGATTTTAATTTTTCTTTGCATAACATAATTTTGAAAACACAAACAAAAGCATACTTCCACAATTGGATTTTTCATACTTAGCATTCTTCCATACATACACATTTTCATACATAATTTTACACACCATACACTCGCATCCTTCACATCTCATCTTTTATTTGACTTTGTGTGTTTGTGAGTAAATTTTGTTACAATTTCTTTCATTTGAATTGTTTCTGTGCATGCCCCGAAGAGCTAAACTTGTTCCTTTCCAACCTGAAATTGAGAGATGCCTAAGGAAGATTAGAAAAGAGAGGAAAGAACAAGAGAGAAGTAAGGTAGTTGTGGAAGAGGAGTCGAGTTAGCCAACTAGTGAGAGTGAGTCGAGAGAAAGAGTGATCATGGCTGAGAACCCAGCTTTTATGCAAAATCCTAACTTTCATGCTAACCAACCTAGAAATGGTGATAATGGAGGAAATGGGGAGCATGAGAGAGTAGGAGAAAATAATGGGAATCAGAGACGGAGAACCATTAGGGAAGCAACAACTTCTAATGTGAATTTTGACCTATTTACTGTTGCTTGTCCTAATTTTGATGTTAATTTTTAAGTTAAGGGATTACTCATTAATTCTCTTCCTAAATTTCATGGCTTGGCAGGAGAGGATCCCTACATGCATTTGCAATCTTTGTCTATGATCTGTTAGAGTATGAAACCAGTAGGAGCTTCACTAGATCAAGTTCTATGGAAAGTTTTTCATTTGTCCCTAGAAGGAAAAGCACGGGAGTGGTACATAAGTCTCCCAAGGCATGTGGCGAATGCCTACCATATCTGGGCCAATTTGAGGAAAGATTTCTTAGAGAAGTATTTTCCAGCTTCCAGAACTTCATCGATGAGGAAGGAGATCTATTCAGCTCGGCAAGATTACGATGAATCCCTTTACGATTGTTGGAATCGCTTCCAAGATCTATTGTCCAGATGCCCCCATCACCAGATACCTGATGAGCAGTTAGTGCAGTACTTTTACGATGGGCTGAAAGTCAAGATAAAGGTATGTTGGAGGTGGCATCAGGAGGTTCTTTAATTGATCTTATAACTACAAAGGCATGGGAATTGATCAAGAAGATGGCTCTAAATTATCAACAGTATAGTGTGAGAGATACCAGAGGGGTACCTGAGTTAGGAGCTTCAACAACCCAAGCTAAAAGAATGGATTGTTTGGAGTCTAAGGTTGACTCATTGGAGAATAGAATCACTTCACAATTGTCTTTCATCATTGCAGAATTGAAGAACGTGAATGTGCATCGCCCATCATCTTCTATGGATCTTGTTGCACCCAGTTGTGATACTTGTGGGTCAGTAATGCACATATCCAGTGTGATACTGTGATGAATCCAAAAAGCTTAAATGCAATAGCTCTCCGAAGTGAGAAACAAGTGAGGTTTAATCATTAGGAAGAAGAAGAATGTGATGAAGAGGTTGATGGTGGAGAATTGCCTTTACCACCAAGTAACAACAAGAAATCTGAGAGCTTTAAGGAAGAATCACTTTTGAACGAAAGGAAGTTTGCATTAAAGAAAAAAGGAGCTACTTCAGAGAGTGCCAAGGAGAAAGCACCAACCCATAAGCATAGGGAATCAAGCAAGCATGAAGCTCAAAGGAGGTAAATCTTCAAGACCTTCCTTTTCCTAATTCATATTTGATGAGTAAGCGTATGATTGATATTAAGCATGAAAAAGATATAATTGTTTTTTTTGGAAACGTTTAAGTCAACGTTCCCTTGCTTGATTTAGTGAAAAAAGTTTCGGCCTATGCTAAATATCTTAAGGACTTGTGCACAAACAAGAGGAAGTTTAGGCCCAATGAGAGAGTCCAAGTGAGCTCGAATGTGTCAGCCCTATTTAAACCACAAATACCTGTAAAGTGTCAAGGCCCTAGATCTTTCACCATTCCATGCACAATCAAGATAGTTACCATAAGAAGAGTCTTTTTAGATCTGGGGGCAACAATTAATGTGATGCCTAAGTCTGTCTATCAATCATTAGGAGTTAAGAGTCTAAAGCCCACATCTGTAGTGTTACAACTGGCTGATAGATCATTTAGGAATCTAGTGGGAATTATAAAAGACATTTTGTTCCAGGTCAAGGGTTTGGTTTTTCTAGTTGATTTCTTTGTGCTTGATATGATTTCTAAAGTTGTGCAGGATACTTCCTTCATTCTCGGTCGACCCTTCTTAAGGACTGCTAGTACCATGATTAGCATGAAGGAAGGTAAAATCACCATAGAGGTAGGAGATCAATAAGTAAGCTTTAATATATATTAGGTTATAAAGCACCCCCATGAGGACTATTCGCTCTTAGGAGTTAATATGCTTGATATTGTTGTTGATGAAGCATGACCTGAAATTGAATTGCAAGAGAATTCCTTTGATTCTGAGTTGTATTCACTTAAACTTGGGGAAAGGTTTTCTGTTAATATTTCAGGTGATTCAAACATCACGAAGACTGATGTTGATGTGGAAATAGCTGAAGGCATTGTACCTCACTACAAATGCTTCATCGAAGAAAAGCAAGAAGGTTTGGCCCAAGCCGCTGCAGCACCGGGTCACTAAGAAACGAGCCCCACGTCGGAGGAAAGAGGGAGTGATCTTTTCTTTCTTGAACTTCATATATTGATTCCTTCTATTGTGCAACCTCCTGTGCTTGAGTTGAAACCTTTACCCACTACATTAAAGTATGCCTTTCTTGAAACTGATGAGCGATTACTTATCATAATTGCCAATACCTTGTCTAACACTGAGGAAGAGAAACTCCTACATGTTTTAAGGTAACATAAGAGGGCCAAAGGGTGGACTTTAGTAAATATACCTGGAATTTGCCCTGCTATTTGCACACATAGGATCTTGTTGAATGAGGGTTCCAAGTCTGTAAGGCAGCCTCAAAAAAGACTAAACCCACTTATTTTAGGCATAGTTAAGAAAGAAATCACAAAATTATTAAGTGCCGGGATAATATATCCCATTTTTAATAGTGAGTGGGTTAGTCCAATACATGTAGTGCCAAAGAACAGTGGGATCACGATGGTCAAAAATGATAGGGATGAGCTTATTCCTACTAGAGTGCAGAATACATGGCGTGTATGTATATATTATAGACGATTAAATTATGCCACACAAAAAGACCATTTCCCCTTGCCTTTTATTAACCAAATGCTTGAAAGACTTGCTGGCAAATCACATTACTATTTTTAGATGGTTTCTCTGGGTACTTTCAAGTACCTATTACAACAGAGGACCAAGATAAAACCACCTTTACATGTCCTTTTGGCACCTTTGCATATCGAAGGATGCCTTTTGGTTTATGTAATGCTTCAAGGACTTTCCAGCGTTGTGTGATGGCTGTTTTCTGTGAATTCTTAGAAAAATGCATGGAAGTTTTTATGGATGATTTCACAGTTTATGGTGGTTCTTTTAATGCTTGTCTCTTTAGTCTTGCAAAAGTTTGAAAAAGATGCAGTGAGAAGAACTTGATTTT
Source organism: Erythroxylum anguifugum (assembly GCA_027478595.1). Lineage (NCBI taxonomy): Eukaryota > Viridiplantae > Streptophyta > Magnoliopsida > Malpighiales > Erythroxylaceae > Erythroxylum > Erythroxylum anguifugum. Next base: position 33,247,847 of record JANIPN010000006.1, read on the forward strand.
GAACTTTGAAAACTGCCATTTCATAGTTAATGAGGGCATAGTACTAGGTCATTTAATTTCTAGCAAGGGGATTGAAGTTGATGAAGCTAAAATTGAGGTCATATCTTCTTTGCCTTATCCTGCCTGTGTTCGAGATATCAAATCATTCTTAGGTCATGCAGGATTTTATAGGCGGTTCATAAAAGATTTCAACAAAATTGCTTTACCTCTTTCTAAGCTTTTACAAAAAGATGAAAATTTTGAGTTTGATGATTCTTGCAGAAATGCCTTTGACACATTGCAATTAAAACTCATTTCACCACTTATTTTAGTTTCTCCTAATTGGAACCTACCTTTTGAGCTTTCATGTGACGCTTCTAATTGTGCTATAGGGGCTATATTGGGCCAACGAGAGGAAAAACTAGCAATAGTTATCGCTTATGCCTCGAAAACATTGGATCCAGCTCAGATTAACTATACAAAAACTGAGAATGAGCTATTTGCGGTAGTTTTCGCTTTAGAAAAATTTATACAATATTTGTTAAACTCACATGCAATCATTTTTACTGATCATGCAGCCATTCGATAGCTCTCTAAGAAACCACAGTCGAAGCCTGGATTGATACGGTGGACATTCCTTCTCCAAGAATTTGATATTAAGATAATGGATTGAGTTGGGACGACAAATCACGTAGCTGACCATTTGAACAGGCTACTAGATGATACATAAGGAGTGGACTCTTCTGAACTGACTTACGATTCTTTTCCTGATTTAGTCCTATGTGCTTCAATTTTCGAAGAACCTTAGTATGCACATATCGTCAATTATCTTATAGCTGGACTAACTCCTCCTTTTATGTCTCTGGCGCAGGCTCAAAAACTGAAAAGAGAAACTCGACATTACATCTGGGATGCCCCTCATCTATGGAGACTATGTAGTGACCAGTTAATCCGAAAATGCTTGCCTAATGAGGAATTTGATGTTATAATTTCAACTTGTCATTTAATGGTTTGTGGTGGGCATTTTAGTGCTAGGAGAACATCTAGGAAAAATTCTAGATTCTGGTTTTTATTGGCCTACCCTTTTTAAGGATTCATTTAATTTTTGTCGATCGTGCGATAAATGTCAATGTTTTGGAGGGTTAGGAAAATAGCATGAAATGCCACAGTAACCTCTTCTATTTTGCGAAATATTTGATATTTGGGGAATTGATTTCATAGGTCCCTTTCCCCCATCTGTTGGCCTTGTGTATATCCTTTTAGCTGTTGACTATGTGTCTAAATGGATAGAGGCTGTCCCTACTAGAAAAGATGATGCGCAAGCAGTGTCCAAATTCTTTAAGTTAAACAACTTTTGTCGATTTGGGATTCCTAAAGCTGTGGTTAGAGAGATAGAGGGACCTATTCTTGTAATAGAGTCATTGGTAGCTTATTTTCCAAGTTTGGAGTTACTTACAAAGTCTCCACTGCTTACCACCCACAAACCAATGGTCAAGCTGAAGTTTCAAATAGAGAAGTAAAGCATATCTTGGAGAAAATAGTGAAACCATCGAAAAAAGATTGGAGCCTACACCTAGAAGAAGCTCTATAGGCCTATCGTACTGATTATAAATCCCCAATAGGCATGTCTCTTTACCGTTTAATCTACGGAAAAGCTTGCCATTTGCCTATGGAGTTGGAGCATAAAGCTTATTGGGCGATCAAGTAATGCAACATGGATTTGGAATCTTCCGGTACAAAAAGGAAGCTTTAGCTGCAAGAACTAGAGGAGTTAAGGCTAGAGGCATATGAACATTCTCGCCTCTACAAAGAGAGGACAAAGTTGATGCATGATAGGATTCTTTAAAGAAAGAGCTTCAAGAAAGGGGACAAGGTCCTATTATTCAAGGCTCGTTTCATCTTTAAACATGAAAAATTCAATACTTGTTGGGATGGACCATATGTGGTCACTAAAGTGCACAACTTTGGTATGGTTGAGCTTTTACATGAAGAAACCGGAACCAAACTCAAAGTGAAAGGCCACCTATTAAAGCTCTACCTGAGAACCAAAAACTACCATGAATGTTAGGTTCTTTCTCTCCCTCACTTGTTTATTTACTTTGGGTCTATTACTAGTTATGCAATGTTTGATGTATTACTTTCCTAAACAAATGTTGGGGAGAAACCATCCCAGTAGGAAGATGGTTTTGTTTTTCCTTTCTTCAGTAGTTCTACATTCCAATAAAAGTTCCCTCTGTCTCTTTTTGCCCCTAATATTTCCATTGTTCTTGTGGTTTGCTTCTTCATTGAGGACAATGTTCTGTTTAAGTGTGGGGGAGATTTTCCCACTTTGTTATTCTTGTTTGAGCTCCATTTTGGCCATTTACATGTTCGTGTTAGTCAATTATGCATAATGTTTATAATTTTTAAACTTGGTGATTGTGGAAATTGAGTTTCTGCTATTTTGCCACAACGTACTGTGCCTTTGTCGCTGCCATATGCATGTTTTTCGCCGCGGAAATATTTGTGAATTGAACAAGCAAACTTTGGTTTTGCCGCGGCGCCATACTCTTACAGAAACGATTTTGTTTTAAGAAAAATTTGCCTCAATTTGACAATTCTCCCTCATTCGATTCCTGTCACTCTTGTTTCTCAAAGAATTTATAAGTTTCAAAGTGATTCTTGAGTTTTTGAAAATACCTCCCATT
>JANIPN010000006.1:33461927-33472095 GCA_027478595.1 Erythroxylum anguifugum
ACTGTTGAATCCACACTCAGGTCTCCTATGGATTTAAGTGACTGATGCTTATCTAAAACCCTTTGTGAACTCGATTCTTTATTAGATACAAAGAACCTTTGTTCCATTTAAAGGAACCAATGCCTTGTATTAGAGGAAATGAAAGCCTCCTCTTTTCACTGCTTGGCGTCCCTAGGAACCTCTCCCTTGGGGTTGCCGTTACTGTTAGGTCTTACTTTTGCCTTAGCTGAAACTGTAGGAGTCATGTAGTTTGGAACTGAAAATGGTGGACAACTCATAAGGCTGTCATCATACTTCAATGGTAAGTCAATGGGAGACTCAGCTCCTGTAGCTCTTCCTTTTGAATACTTTGACAAGCTGGGGCTGTTTGCTTATGGAGTTCTATGCAAAGGAGTTCTTGTAGGTCTTATTAGCACAAAAGCAGATGATTTTGTTGATCGATTGTTGGAGTATCCATGTTATCAAACCCTGTGTGCTATTGCTAGTAGTTGCTAGACATAGGCCGAGAGCTAAGCTTCAGCTCAGAATGAGGTCTCAACGGAGTAACTTGGAAATTCTTGAAGGCCAGGATTTTAGGAGTATTTGTTGGAGGTATTTGGCGGTCTAACCAGTTCCACCACCATGGAAATCCAATTGCTCGGATATCTATTTAAAAAGTTAGAAAGTTGTAGATACTCACTATGCCTGAGAAGGCAACGGAAAGTGAACCAAGTAGTATGCAGAAAGTGGCATTATACTTGCTGTCAACAAAATAGGCCATCAACTCTAAGATAGTGCACCAAGAAGTCCAGAGAGAATGAGACGGTAACGAGGTTGGGCAAAACTTAAGGGCATTATAGGAAAGGTTAATCAGCTGTTGCCTAAACGCTAATTACAGGCAACTTTTATAAAATTAGCTAGTTGGGTTGAATCAGCCAATCCAACTAGCCAACAACAAAACAGGGCTAATAACTTCTTGATAAAGTCAGTCAGCTATTTTTGATCAATTAGCTATTTTTTGGTCAATCAGTCAACAGCCAAACAGGGCTTTTAAAAGAGTGCTCAAAACAAATTAAAATTACTTATGGTTGTTTTGTGACTTGTGAGCTCTTATTTGAGTGAGATAGCTCAAAATTTTAAATATTTGTATCATGTTATTGGATTTAGTGATTTTTTTATTTGTCTCAACACTTTTCACCTCTGTATTAGAGAGTATCTTTATATTAAATTTTATGTATAATTTATTTTTTAGTTATCTTTATCATTTAGTAATTTATTATTAATTGAAGTGATCTAATCGATCTTGGAAGTATTATTACGAGTCCAACAAGCTTTAAAGGTATGCATGAGAGGCATAAGTACGGAATTAACTAACCTGGTCAAGGAAGCTCAATCAACATACTGCATGATTCTGCATTAGACATCAGCAAAAACCAATTGTCGATTGCTTATAGATGAAAGCTCAAAGCGGGTTTAGATCATCCGTCTTAATTATTTTGTTCTAACCCTATTTTTGTCCCAAAATGATGCCATTATATATTTGTTACATGGTTAGAACATGGTACTTGGAAGAAAGGATTTGACAGATTTTCTAACATTGACCATTTCAAAAATTAGTTGGATAACATCCGTGTGATTTTCAATTTCCGAGTTCAACGGTGACAAAATGCCATTTCAAACTCAACTCAAATATTTCTGGAAAAAAACATAACCCTTCCACTTGAATTACTTATAAAGCCCAGTCGATTTCTAGGTTTTCACGTGAATCTGGTTTTTGTTCCTCTTAATGGGTTTAATTATCGAACTTGGAGTACATCAATGAGAAAGGCGTTGGCTACGAAACACAAATTATCATAATTGGGAAGATTAAGATGCCCGCTGAAGATGCAAATGATTTTGAAGAATGGATGAGCGTTAATGCCATGGTAGAATCTTGGATTTTAATTTCCTTGACCCCCAAATTCCATGATGCTTTCCTATATGTTTCTTTTGCTAAAGATTTATGGGATAAGCTTGAGAAGAGATTTGGTGACTCTACTGGATCTCAAGAATATCAACTAAAACGTGATCTTGGAAGTATTGCTCAAGGGAATACTAGTCTTTCGATGTATTTCACAAAGTTGTGCAGATTGTGGGATGAGCTGCAATGCATTGTACTTGTGATGTTTCTAGACAAGTAATGAAGTTGAATGACATTAAATTTTTAATGGGATTGAATGATTCTTATAGTCACATGAAAAATCAGATCTTGATGATGGATCCTTATCATAATCTGGACAAGGTTTATTCTATATTGTTGAAGGTTGAAAAACAAAAACAAGTAGCTGAGAGTTATATTGACATTACTGAAGAGAATGTGTTATTGGTTGTTGCTGCTAATACTCCAAGAAATGTTACTTCTGGAAAGCAGAACACGAAGAGGAAGGATTATAAGAAGTATAAGGAGGACAAGTATTTTTCCTTTTGCAAAATGGAAGGACATACTAAAGACGCATAGCTCAAAATTCATGGTTATCTTGAATGGTACATGGATCTTAAGAAACAACAAAAGAAGAAAGGAGGTAGAAATGCTAATGAAAACTTGGCTGAGACGCATTTTGATGATCAGGAGGACTTAGCTGACGACAAACATATGTATTGTATGAGAGAAATGATACAAGAACTAACTAAACTTATGAAAGGGAAGCAGATTCAGAACAATGAATAGCTGAATTTTGCTACAACTTTTGCTGGTAATATTTCTAAACTGGATGCTCTTGTTGATGACTATGATGTGAAGAATTCTTATTGGATAGTGGATATAGGAGCTAGTACCTATAAGTCTGGAAATAAATGCTTGTTCAACAACTTAGCTCTTTTATCGATATTCCTTTGTCTGATGCAGGAGTTCCCATTCAAGTATGTCCTATGATTGATCCTCCTTCGTATTTTCCAGAGGTTGTTCAGGAAAGCCCTGTAGATGATCCTATCCCTTCAACTGCCGATGTTGTTCCTCTGCTTAACTACAACACGTGTTTATTTTCTGTATAAATAGACTTACACGTGAGATGAAATAGAGTGGTTTTATCCCTCATTTGGTTTTCTTGCTCTGTTTACGTTTTCTTCAATTTTCAAACAATGAGCATTTCAAAAAGTAGTTGGATAGCATCTGTGTGATTTTCAATTCCCGAGTTCAATGGTGACAAAATGCCATTTCAAACTCAACTCAAATATTTCTGCAAAAAAGCATAACCCTTCCACTTGCATTACTTATAGAGCTCAGTCGATTTCCAGGTTTTCATGTGAAGCGTTAGGTTATCTACTGTGGTATAAATCTCCTCCACTCTTCTGTGCGATCTGTCACAAGAAAGGAAGGCATGAATTTCATATTTATCCTCAATCCAACTACATCCAGGGTTCTTTAGAAGTCCTTCATCCTTCATCATCTGTCTTATTCTCCCCAGGTCAGACCATCTCCTTGCATACGCATACAAGTTAGCCAACAGAACAAAATTCCCGCTGTTGTTCGGTTCCAACTCTATAAGCCTCTCTGCTGCAATTACACCCAGCCCAACATGACCATGAATAACACAGCCTCCAAGCAGAGTACCCCACAAAACAGAATCAGGTTCCATCGGCAAATTCTTAGCAAGCTCATAGGCTTGCGCAAGTTGTCCTGAACGACTTAAGAGATCAACCAGGGCTGTGTAGTGTTTTAATGTGGGTTTCAAATTATAGAATGACATCAAATTAAAAAGCTCACGGCCCCTCCCAACTGATCCAGCATGAGCACAAGAGGTAAGAGAAGACAGGAAAGTCACACTGTCAGGTGTAAAACCAGCATCCAAAATTCTCCAAAATAGAGCAATTCCTTCCACTCCATACCCATGCATGGCATAGGCTGTTAGCATGGCATTGTGAGACACCAAATTTGGGCTTGATATCCTATCATATACCAATTGTGAATATTTCATATATCCACATTTGGCATACATGTTTACAAGGGCTGCTCCTATATGGACACTTGAGTCATAACCAAGTCTGACTGAATATGCATGAACCTGCTTCCCCCGTTCAAGTGTTGCTAACCTTGAGCAAGCAGCTACACTAATTCCAATTGTATATATATCGGGCCTCAAATTTAAGGTCTGGATTTCATAGAGCAACTTCATAGCTAAATCAAGGTGGCCATTTTCGAGATGACCTGCAAGGATGCTATTCCATGTATATATATTTTGCTCATAACCATCTTCTTTCATCTTCTGAAGTAAACTTTGAACCTTTTCAATCTGATTGCAACGAGCGTAACCAGATATCAGTGTATTCCATGTGGGCACATCCTTCTCGACAACCTCATTAAAAGCCATCTGAGCAGCAACTACATCGTGGCATCTAGAGTACATTTCCACCAGAGCTCCACCGACGAATGTATTAGACTGCAAACCCTTAATGATGGCATGAGAATGTATCTGCTTCCCTTGCCCCAGAGAAGACAAATCAGCACAAGCATTCAAAGCACTTCCCAGAGTAAAAGAATCAGGTTGTATTCTTTCCACCCTCATCAATTCTTGAAACATATTCAAAGCTTCACGATATAGTAAGTTATCCACATATCCAGAAATCATTGAGTTCCACGAAATCAAATCCCTCTTGATCCCAGCAGACTCCATTTGGAGAAACAGCTCCTTGGCCTTGGAGACGTTTCCATTCTCACAATATCCAACAATCATTGTATTACAGGAAACTGCACTTTTAACAGAGAAATTAGAAAAGATCTTAAATGCACTACCCATATCACCACACCTCCTGTAGATGTCAACTAACCCATTCACCGCAAAATGATTAGACATAAACCCGTGTCTAGTGATATAGCCATGGAATTCTTTTCCGAGTTTCAGCTTCTGCAATCTAGCACATGCCGGAAGCACACTGGCCAAAGTTCGCGCACTTGGCTCAAGCCCTTCTGCTAACATTCTATGTAGCAGCTCCAAGGCCTCTTCGTCATAACCATTCTGTGCAAACCCTCCAATAATTGCACTCCAAGAGACAATGTTTGGTATCATATTATCCGAACATGCCATTTTTTCCAAAAAATCCAAGGCCTCATAAACCATTTCATTAGCAGCGCATGCTGTGATCACGGAGTTCCATGACACACGATCTTTCTTGGCCATCAGCGAAAACACTTTCTTGGAATCAGCTAAACTTCCACATTTACCGTACATATCAATCAGCGCATTACCAACATAGACGTTTGAAAAGAAATGATTCTTAAAAACTATTCCATGTACTTGCCGTCCTAGTTCGACCATGCCTAGACTAGCACAAATCTTGAGCACAACAGGAAAAACAAAGAATTCCAAATGAACATCTTCAAATTGTAACTCCTGAAAAAGAGAAACCGCTTCCTCACACAGCCCACAATCCAAATGAACATCGAGAATGGCAGTCCAAGCGTACGAGTTCCTAGCCGGCATTGAATCAAACAAGAAGTTCGCATCTTCCAAACAGCCACAACAACAATACATCTGAAGCAACTTGGTGGCAACGAACTCATCGCTGCCGAACCCAGTCTTGATGGCATGGGCATGAACCTGCATACCAAAATCTCGGCAATGACAAGAGTTCAGAAGTGAAGCAAATATACTGGAATTAGATGCTTTCTCTTGACTAATGTGCACAGGTTTGCGAGTCTTTCGATTGTGTGCTTGAAAGGAAAGGGCATTGGTATTGGTGAGCTTTGTATCAGGGTGTGGTGGTGGCGGTAGTGGTGGTCGCGACGGAGGGTGGATGATCATGATGGGTTCCAACAAGCCCGCCAACACAGTCCCAGTGTCTTCTGGTAACTTGCCACTGTGTTTGGACTACGGATAACCCGCCTAGTTCACTCCATAAAACAAAATTGCGGTTGGTGCTTTTTAACCGATTTCTTTTAGAAAAACCGCATATAAAATTTGAAAAATACTTAAATCATATATTTGTGGTTATATTTATCTTTTATACTTTTATTTAAGAAATAACTGTTACCAAAGTTATCGATAATATGGGTTGTATTAATTATATTATATCAATAAAACTTGTGAACCATCAACATTTAGTTAAAATATTTATTTTAAGAGTTGAAAATAAATTAATTAATAAACTTAAATGGGGAGTACAATGACCTATAGAGTGTCCATTGTCAAAATTAAGTAAGAAAGGTATTGTTTATCCTACGTCAATGTCAACGAAAAGCTCACTAGGCAGTATAAGACTTTGAGCAAGTTATACAGAGATTTATACGGATAGCAATGGAATGGCCCCGAACTAATCACCCTCTATTATTGGGATTTGGGCGAGATAGCCACTTGAGCCCGAACTAATCACCCTCTATTATTGGGATTTAGGCGAGATAGCCACTTGAGCCTGGGCCTAATTGAACTAGGACTGAGCCCTAGCTTTAGCCCAGCCCAAACCTTTTAAAAATAAAAAATGCAAAACAATGTCATTTTTAGAAAAACAAAAAATGACGTTGTTTTGTTTATAAAGGTCAGGTTGAGTTTGAGCTCGAGCCTTACTCGAGACTCGTTTTTTCAGGAAAACTAGGCTTGAGGTTCAGTTGACTAAGCACAAGCTGGGCTAAGCCCGGGCCTAATTGTCATCTCTAACAAAGAAGTCATTTTGCAAGCGCGTTGTTGAAGAATGAAGATTAGGAAATCCTGTGGTGGCTCCTAGCCTAAAAATTCAACATGAATGAGCTAGAACATGGGAGTCTACCCTAGTTGGCTTTTTCATGAACAAAAGACCTACATTTCCAGTTATACAAGCTTTGTCTAAGAGGAATTGGAAAGGAAGAGGTTTAATTGAGGTAATGCTCACTGAGGAGGATAACATTATCTTCACTTTCTCTTCAAAATCATAAGCACAAAAAATAATTGAAGAAGGTTCGTGTCACATTTCACAACTTCCCCTATTTCTTCAAAGTTGGAAACCAGGAATGGAACTAGAAAAAATCAAAAGGAAAAACATTTCCTTATGGGTAAACATTCACAACATTCCTGTAGAATATTTGACTACCAAAGGCTTGAGTATGCTAGCTAGTTATTTGGAGAAATCTATATGTATGGATAAGAACACAGCATTGAGGAAAAGGGTCGAGTTTGCCAGATTGTGTGTGAGTATGGATATTTCTAAAGAAATGAAGGATAGCATTCCTATATTAAGGTTGGCAAATGAGCATTCTCTTAGAGAGGATAGAGTTATGGTTTTACATACCAATGGAAACCATCGCTTAAAGCTCAAGGTAAAGAATGGAAACGTACTGGAAAAATCTTCACTAGAGGAGACTATTGGGAGGTGATGAGTATAGAAAAGTGTGATTCGGAAGGAAAGAAAAAAGAGGAGATGGATGAACAGGTTGTTGGAAATTCTAAACCAAGTCAGTTGGAAAAAGTTTCTCTTAAAATTGGGGGAAACATTCAAGAAAATATTTATATAGATTCAGGGGAAAAAAAAAGGAGGATTAGATCTGATTTCTTTGATTGACCAAAATAATGCTCAAATGGACAAGGAGGTAAATAGACTAGAAACTTGTGCTACAAATCAAGAAGAAGAAGTCTCTAATCCCCAACAGAATGAACATGGCCTTTAAAAGGCTGAACTACCGAATGGAGGAATTCAAGAGGAGCATTTTGAATAGGTGACTTCTAGGAAAAGTAACAGGAGTAGTAAGAAAGGCTCCAAAGGTAAAAGCAATCTCCTATAAATGTGATAGTATGGAATGTACGTGGAATAAATAACCTTTCCAAGCTTAATGTTATAAGGGATTTTATCCTGAAGGAGAAGCCTAAGGTTTATTGTCTTTTGGAAACTAAAATTAGGGAAATAAATCTGAACAAGCTATGTTGTTTGTGTAGGAAATGTCAATTATTATTAAACCACCAAAGCTATGCCTATGGTAGGATTATTATAGCTTATGATGGTGATTCAGAGAAGGTGAAAGCTCAAGCCCTCGAAACAAATTAGCAATTTATTCACACTAAGATCTACTTCAAGATGGAAAACTCTAGTGTTTTAGCTACCTTTGTATATGCTCTTAACCTTGGATTTCAAAGGACTGAACTTTGGAATTCTATTAGATGATTAAAGGCCTCGACAAATTCTCCATTATTAGTGTTTGGTGATTTTAACACTACACTATTCAAATCTAAAGCAGAAGGTAATTGTAACTTACGCAATTATTCTTCAGATATGTATGATTGTATGCAGGAGATGGAACTTACAGATCTGAAATTCGAAGGCCATAGATTCACATAGTCTAACAAATAAAGTTCTACTTGGCATATTAGGAAAAAGTTGGATAGGGCTTTGGAAAATGTGGATTGGCTTAATTCCTTTTTAGGAAGTATAAAAAAAATTTTAGAACTTGGTATTTCTGACCGTACTCCTATAAGGATTGACAATTTGTTCAATTATGTCAGAATCCTTCATCCTTTCAGATTTAACAATTTCTTAGCTGCTATAGAGGGTTTTCATAAGGCTATAATGAATGCGATGGAGTATGATTGTTTTGGGACAAAACAATACATTTGCCTCCAAAAGTTTAAGGCTATCAAGCAAGAACTGAAATCCCTCAATTCAAAAAGAGGACAAAATCTCTCGAAGGAAATTGATAAGGCTAGAGATAAATTATCAACTATCTAGACTTCATTGGCAGATAATCCTGCAAATGTCTCTCTAACTTCGGATGAAAAGGAAGCTCTAAAGGAATGCTTGCAACTGGTGGATAACCAAAGCTCACTATTAAAGTAGAGATCTAGAGTTAACTGGCTAAAGGATGGGGACAAATGTACTAAATTCTTCTTTAACTCAGTGCAAGCTAAGAAGAATGTAAACAGAATCACCTCTATTACAACTGAAGATGGAGAGGTTATGGCTGAACAAGAAGGATTAGCTAAGGAAACAATCATTTTTTATAAGAAACTTCTAGGCACAATAGATTCCTCTCCTGACATAGGAGATGACCTTAGGAAGTTTGTCATAGCAAGAATTCCTGAACATATGATTTCCTTATTAATTAGGCCCGTAACAGACCAACAAATAAAAAAGGTTGTATTTGACATGAATGACTTTAAAGCACTGGGCCCTGATGGCTTGGGGTTAGTAAAGAAGGCAGTACATAAGTTCTTCCAAAAAGGGGTAATGCTAAAGGAGATTAACAAGACTTTTCTCTATCTAATCCCTAAAAACTCAAATTCATCCTATTGCAATGAATTCAGACCTATTTCTTACACAAACTTTCTCTATAAGATCATTGTAAAGATCTTGGAAAACAGGCTAAAGGAGGCTCTCTAGTCTCTCATTAGTGAAAATCAAGGAGCATTTATGAAGAATAGGGATATTGGGGACAATATTCTTATAATCCAGGAGTTATTGAAATGGTATAACCACAGGAAAAGTCCTCATAACTGTACTATCAAAATAGACCTACATAAAGCTTTTGATAGTGTGAATTAGAGTTTTGATAGTGTGAATTAGAGCTTTTAAAGTGGATCCAAGAATGCATTACTACTACATCCATCAAAATTCTAATACATAGGAGCCCAACGGAGATGTTTAAAGGCAAAAAAGGACTTAGGCAAGGAGATCCTCTGTCACCTTACATGTTCCTAATTTACATGGAAGTTTTTACCCAAATGCTGAAGTGTAACTCGTCTAATGACCCAGGAATACCATTCCAAATGTAAGAAGATCTCACTAACTAGCTTATGTTTTGCAGATGATATCATACTCCTAAGCAAGGCAAATGTCTACTCAGTCTCTCTACTGATGAGCACTCTCAATTCTTTGAAAGAGATGTCAAGGTTGAGTATTAATCTTCAAAAGCGTTACTTCATGCTTTCAAAAAGTGTTTCTCATCTATCAAATGCATTGACATAGCAACGGGAATGGAATTAAAGGAGCCTTCTCTCCTTTGTTTGGGAATTGCAATCTAATCTAAGAGACTAAAGTTTTGTGAATGTATTCCTCTAATTAAAAAAATTCAAAAAATGGGTTCATGGAAAAATAGAGCCCTATCCTATGGAGGGCAACTTTTGCTTTTAAAGTCGGTTATATCATCAACGCAAACTTACTGGTGTTCTAACAGCGCATCATTACGCTAATCAAAATAAAATAACTAGACTACTACTATAGCAGTGGTGAGTCTAGGTCGATCCCACAGAGAGTGTAT
>JANIPN010000006.1:33534165-33545730 GCA_027478595.1 Erythroxylum anguifugum
AAGAATTCTATTCAAAAGTTCTAATATCCAATCATGACCTAATAGAGCAGAAGTTCTATATGGTTGCTTTTGTAAATGAAAATATGTGTTCTCTCTTGCAGCTACAGCAATAATGATTACCTTCTTTACTTCATCATCAGAATCTGATTCGAAATCTGATAAAAAATCCATGTATCTACAATGTCAACATTAAATAATTAATAAAATATTCAATCAAGTATATTTAATCAAATATAAAATAATATCCATAGATGGGTGTTGTTCAGATGGATGCTGAGAGAACCAATCATTGTCCTCTGCAGAGAGTGTATGGGAACATAGAACCTGTTCAGATGGGTGCTGAGAGAACCAAGAACGTGTTGATCCTTACGAGCGACACAGGTGGTGGTCATCGTGTTTAAGCTCGAGTTTGGTGATGAGTATAGGGTGATTGTGAAGGATGTTTGGAAAGAGCACACAAGCTGGCCTTTGAATGATATGGAAATATACACACTAACAAGAGCTATGAAGACATAAATAAATACAAACGTGGATGAAGATGAGGCGCAGAGAGGATGAAGATGCTGGATGAAGATGCGGCGCAGAGAGGATGAAGATGCAACGTAGAGAGAAAAGGATGCAGAGAAAAAAGAACAAGTTTTGAAAACGTGATATTTTTTGTTGTGAAATATCAAGGAAACGTGAATTTTTCGTTTTCATAAAAGAGTTGAGGTTTTTTTTTTTTTTAAAACAGCAAAATAAAACAATATTAACCAAACGTGATTTGTGGAAGTTTCAATTTTTATACAAACTGCAACAGAAAACGAGAAAAAAAAAACTAAAACAAATAGGGCCTAAAAGAGTAGTTGGATATTATTATTAAATAACTAAATAAATATTAATTACTGGTCAAAATTATGACTAACATTAAAAATATTTTCAAATTTAATGATTATCTATTAATATAAAACATCTTCAAAATACATAAACTTTATATTTTTAAAACTAGCTATTTAATAGAAATTTAACAAGTTGATTGTTTTAATAAATGAATAGGACTTCCGAAATATAATTTCATAAAAATTTCAATAATTTATTGTTAATAATATGATAAACTCATTAACATATATTATATAAGAGATTAAAATTAAATTGATGTTAACAATTACATAACTTTTTTTTTAAGAATAAAAATAATTAATGAAACCGAACTGACCCTGAACTATGCGGATATGCTTTAAATTTTATATTTTAACTAAAAGGAAGTGTAGGTTGAAGACTTTTTTAAGCATAACACGCCGTTGCAGCTTTTGATGATAATTGAACGTCTTTCACAGTCCAAACAACTCAAATAAAACCAAGAACGTAAAAATGTGTTCAGGCCGAAACATTCGGCTGTTCACAGCACTGCAGCGGTAAATTGCTTCCAATTTTGCACAGCATACGGGTTATTACATAACTACATTTCTGTAAAATCGTTACTCAAAAGGCATTTCTTTCGCTGACAAAAAAGGACAAATTTCAGATTACTTACATTTATGTAGAATAGACAAGACATTACATGTACAAATGCCTTACTTAAATTTATGTAGAATAGACAAGACACTACATGTACAAATGCTGTTCGCACGAAAGGAAAAAGGACTCGACTCAAAGCTATGATCACAGTTAGTCAACTGCCCGCCCGTATCCATCATAGAAGGCGCATAACATTTGTACAGTATGCATGTAATAAATCATTTTCAAGCTCTTGGCTAACAACATATCAGCCAGTAGCAGTGAAGGAATCCAATAACAACCCTACAAGCCAATCCCAGGTGAAAGTGACCCTACCATGAAGGGCAAAATGGCAGACAGACAATTCAATCATTCAACATCAGCCAAGTTATTATAATGGCAAAAGTTCCCTACAATTTCTTCCAAAATGAACTCCCACCACCAGCTCTGGATCCAATCCTCCCATTATAGATACTCCAAAGAAAAGACGTTAATGCAAAGGTCGCATAGGTACCTCCACTATAGTGAAGAAACATCCCAAATTGGTTATCCCAACAAGTGTGTGTGTGCATCTTTGTATGGCCAGCAGATAAAAGTATGTAATTAAGCAACAAATTCTATATTAGGAGAAGCTAACCTCAGCCAGTAGCTCATCCCAAGCTGGACTAGATTCCAACCACTAAAAGGCCACCACTTGTCCCTGCATTCAACATTTCCTCATATGCTAGGCTATTAGCGAAGGGACCATCTCACTACTCAGAAAATTCTACACTCATCATAATGTTGTTCTCTTGATGCTGCCATTGCCGGTACTACTGGGTAGCTCATGCCACATCAGAGATTTGCATTATGTCGTTCATCAATGTAAATCCCATCCAGATGGATGAATCGTAATTGTCACTAAAGCCAAACCAGTTAACTTTCACACCATTACTGGCAAACCATAATTGTGGAATGATCTTATTCGTCCATCCCAACCTGCAGTCACAATGACAAGACCCCATGCATGAGACTTAACTGTGCTCTGACATGAAGCTTTCAAGAATTTGTAGTCAGATCTGTTCATTGATGATGATGATGTGGAAGATGAGCTAGATGATGGAAGCTTTTCCTCTGGCCAAGTTGCAGAACACTTTGGAGAAGACTCCAAGACATATTCTTGGCTCAGAGAAAAACAGGTAGGTGAACAAAATCGGGGAATCCCCGCAGAATCATCCTTTGGTAAATCAATTTCCCATTCACTTTCAGAGTGTTCATCTTTCAGGCCCCACCAAGGCACTGCAACAGATGCATTTGCATAAAAACGCTCCCAAGACCTTATGTTTTTAGCTTGAAAAGGAGAAGGCTCCTCCTGGCTAATGCAATTCCAAACATATACATTGGAGTCCTCAAAAGCTGAGATAATATGCTTTCCATCTGAAGTAAAGCATCCTGATGTTGGATTCACTGCACTTTTTGGTCCTAAAAGAACAGAAATATGGGAATACAAGAATCAACATACATCAATAACAAGAGACTAAGAACAAAGGTACTTCAAAATGGTCAAAGAATTGCATCTTGTATCAACACGATTTAGCTTCTTTGGATTAATGTGGGCAGTACTTTGATCCCTCAGCATAAGCAGGTACTGCTAGTTTGGCTACTAAGGGATCTGATTTGTCCAAAACTGTGAGAGTCAGATTCATACCCCTGTATTTACTAATCACATTCGGTCCTTGCAGAATTCTAACTTGTGAATCAGCCGAAATCACCATTACTTTGGTTGAGTCTTGAGGGCAAAACTGAAAACAGATATAACTAAATTAAGTAGATAACAAGTATGGTAGACTATCAGAAAAAGTGACATTCAAGGGAAAATGATAACCACCTGAAACCCAGTTATCTTTTTGCAAGCTGATTTTTTCTTGCTGTGTAAGCTTACTTCAGCATCCAGTTGCAAGTGACTGTCTGAACAATAAAAACAAAGAAGAAAATGATTGTTAGCGCCTGTTTATTAAGGAGTAATTTCTGTTATTAATGAATCAAGCAAAACTGCCTATACCCAGCTCTCCCTCTAACCAACAGATAATTCATCACAAGAAATGAATACTAGCCAAACAACATATATTTGACAACTGCAAAATCAATTTAATGGAACATGAGTTTGAACTGGAAAATGGCATTGAAAGGTTAAGCAGAAGAACTAGATTTACTAAAGAACCAAGAATGTAGTGGGTGTGAATTATATACCCGACAAATTATAAAAGCGACAATTTCCCTCCATAGAGCCAACAACCGCTCCCTATATGAGAAAGGGAAAAAGGAAGACTTTCTATCAGACTATTTAACCAGAAAGCTCATGTTGTAGCAACAAGAATGGAAAGGACAAGAACATCACCACACCTTCCCATCTGGAAGATAACAAACTGCAGTTACAACATCTTTTATAACGGTCCAATCAACCACTTGGCAACTAGAAATTGACCAAATGCGAACCTTTCCATCTATGGAACCAGTCATGAAGTAATTGTCATCCTCAGGG
The DNA here is from genome assembly GCA_027478595.1 of Erythroxylum anguifugum. NCBI lineage: Eukaryota > Viridiplantae > Streptophyta > Magnoliopsida > Malpighiales > Erythroxylaceae > Erythroxylum > Erythroxylum anguifugum. The sequence goes on from JANIPN010000006.1 coordinate 33,538,163, forward strand.
TTAAAGTGAACACAGGTTACTGCATCAAACAAGGACCAGCGTAAAGTATTGTCAGCACAAGTTGAAATCTGACAATACATGACATGCCTAAGATATTCAGAAAAAAAAAATCAACTTTGACATAAATTGTATCTTAAAGAGCATATTGGCTTATAAAAATGATGTAAAACTGGCCAAAAGCCCACCATAATTACTATGTGAAAAGACTCCGAGGCAATGGTCATTTTGTACTTGCCATAGCCGAACAGTTTTGTCCGCTGAAGCTGACAGTAGATGCTGCAGCAAGAAAACAAATGGTGAACTGTTAATCTACTTCATAAGAATTTTTCACCTTTACAGGATACACAAATATTATTTCTTTTAGGAAGTAGCTTACACAATTCTTTGACCAGGACAGATCTAAAATCTCTCCACTGTGCCCTTGGAACTCGTGCAATGGTCTCTCCAACATCCGGAAAACTTTTGGAGGAAATATTACACAAGCAGAATCAGATGTTTTCCTCCTGCTCTTCAATTTGCCTGCTTTCTCTTTATCAACAAAAAGTGGTTTTAACTCAGATAGATGATTTACAGTCAAATATATGCAGGATGGATCAAATTCTGGAACATCAAGCTCATTTGACCTCTCATCCTCCAAGACTTGCCACACTCGCACAATACCATCTTCACCTGCACTTGCAAGGTATCGTCCATCAGGACTAAATTTCATTGTCAAAATTGAACCCTCATGGGCCTTGATGTCTTGCCCCTTATAAAGAGCCGAAAGTTCTCTAATCTGCTTCCCACGTCGACGAACCTTAACTCTCTGAACCTTATAAGCATCATCATCGTCATGCATCAGTATCTCAGCTTCTCTTTGCTTGTCCACAGAACATGTGATGGAACGTAATCTACTCAACCATCCCTTCTTAGCTGTCTTTAGTGTGTAAATTGAATGATTTGGTTCCTCAATTTTCTTGAGTATGACTCGCCGAAATGATGAAGTGAACCCTGAAGTCTTCTCAGATTTCACAGTGCTTGCTGAGCGGCCCAAGTCTGCTTCAGAACTTTCATTTATCTGCCTATTATGCTCATCTACACTACAAGATTTTCCCCCATCAAAATTCCTATCGCTACATATAAACTTCTCAGTTGAATCTAACTCATCAATAGACCCACAAGATATATTTGACCGAGGTGAAAGGAACTCATCTTCAAAACCTGAAAGCCTCAACACTGCCCCATTACTTTGTTTAAATCTATCAATTTCCCACTCTGAACCACAGAAAACAGCAGAATTTTGAGTTGCATTTTGCTCCACACGCACCCCCATCCACGTCAAGAACATCTGTCGACGCTCGTCAACACTTTTTGGGCTCTTAAGCCATACGTCATAAGGTGGACTGTTTGTAGTTGAATTATTGACGCTACTACGGGAATCAACCACATCAACACCATCAGAAGTTGCATCAGAGATTGATGCAGGGTCCTCGAGGGCATCAAAGAACCGAAACCCTTCTTCAGTTAAGCTGGCCATTGTCCTTGGAATTCTACCCATGAATTCCCGCCTCAATGAACTAACCTTTTTAAGCCCAAGGAAATGTAGCAAAAACTAAATTCCCTCAAAACAAGTAACCCCAATGAACTGAGAAAAGAAGTACAAAAACAATCACAAAAGCAAAAATCGAGGTCAATCCCTCGACAAACGCTTATAAAACCAACCAGACAAAGTATATTATTGACAGTGATTATAAAAGAGCAAAACAAAAGGCAAGAAATCCAACACGGATCCCGATCTATAACCATTGAACCTAGTCATTGAACCAATAAAAATCCCCCATGAAATATACAGTGCAAACATTCAAAGAAAAACTTTAAAAAGTAGAAAAGGAACTTTGCGGGGGAGGGGGGAAGAAGTCATTTCAGCACAGAATTTTGCACCAAAAAAGGGTTAAAACAACCGAAGTACGCAGAGAGGAGAACCCATTAACGGTAACCGAAGATTGCATGCTTGCATTCAAAGAAATGAATCCAATAAATATTGTCTTGCAGGACGCAAAACGACTATCAAGGTAGAAAGGTTTCGTTTCTGAAATGAGAAATAAAAAAAGGAGACATTTGCTTACATGGGATTGTTTCTATGAGATTTCCTTGAGACTGATGAAGGCCATCCATAAAAATTGTAGCTTTTTGTCGCTCTCTTTCTTTCTCTGTCTATCCCTCAAGCAGGGCAGGGGCTAGAGCAGTGGAACAAGAACCAGATACAATAACAAAGAATATTTTACTATATAATGTCAAAGAGAAGAAATTGAACAAGGGTAAAACAGGAAAGGGAATAATTTTTCCTTGATATTCGTGAACGGATGGCCCGAGAAACGAGATTTGGAGGGTTGGCTTTTGTGCTCTCGTCTCTCATCTTTCCTTACAAACTTTTTTCGATAGAGAAATGCAAGTTTAGTTTACAGAGCTTTCCTGTTTTTTAACCTTAATAAGACCAAAGTTACCTGTAGTTAAGATACTTGAAACAAACAAAAACATGTAGTTGAGCATGGTTAAATTATCTATGCCCAACTATGTTTTCTTATAATTCATAACCTGTCCTGCCTCTCGTATGGTCAGTAGAGTTTGCTGTCCAACTTAAAAGTAAATTATATGCACTTCACATGCATATTTATACTAAACTAATTATGATTAAATATATTAGCAGCAGATGTTATTATTGTGTGTATCGTGTTTGGTGAGAATTGAGCTCTCCCTCTCATTCCGTGACCCATTTCATTTCTGGATTAATTTTTCAAAAAGAACAATTTGCTGATACTGATAAACGTAATAACAGAGCTTAAGAAAACTCATGAGACTCGCCCAGAACTAGACTTAATCACTAAATTACACGTTTCTTTTTGGATTTGATTAAAAGCATATGTGTTAATTAATATCCCTCCCTCGGCACTAAAACAAAACGACGCATTTGATTCTTCGTGTATATTAAAGCCAACTGCAAGGTACAAAGCAAATGTGAGCACCAGGCCGCAAATAAAAATTTCTAACGAGAAGAGGAAGAGTTTTTTAATCGATTTCTGGAAATTAAATATTATTTGTCATTTGCAACCGAGACCGAGTCCACAAGATTATTTTTATTTTGGTAGAAAAAAATAATCAATTATTAAGTGGTTATTGTATTATGTGTTTTCTGTAACACGTAGCATAAACTTTATCACGTGTCACGAATCGTTTATGAAAAAATTAAAAACGAAAGAAATACGAAATGCCTGATTTCACTTTCATTCCTCGATTCTAACAGTAGCAACAATCCCCTATTAGTAAGATGATTTATTTTATCTAGTAAAGATAATATGTAAGAAGACAAAAGTAGAATAGCGTATTTATCTTAATAATTAGCTTACATTGTAGAGTTATTTATACATGTATTAACTATCATAAAAATTACAAAAATATCTATTTTAGAAATATCTATAAATGCTATGGTTGTAATTACAAACATTCTAGAATTTCTAATTATATGATTTCAGGGAACAAAATATAAGGAAGACTATTTGAGAATCACTGAGCTTAAGAGGTGGCTGACAATGTATAACAATCAGCCACTCTCGAGCTCACGGCTAAAACAACGGTGAGCTTGTTTCAAAGTTGAATAAAAGTATAATTCCTCAATGCTATTGTAACATTATCATCAATCTAATCTGTAGCAAAGATGTGAGAAACAAAAAGTGCATTTTTAGCAATTAAATTCTAAAATGAATTTCAATCTCGATGAACTTTATACATGAAAGCTAGACGTGAACAGCAACAGTGAATACAGCATTAAGGTTATCACATTATAAGGCGGGAGTAAGAGATGAGAGTCCAATTTCACCGAGCAAAAAAGTGATCCAAAAAATTTTAGCAGCAGCAAGAGCAATATTTCTATATTTAGCTTCAATAATAAATTTGGTAATAGTAGGTTGTTTTTTTGGAACTCTAAGAAATAATATTAAACCTAAGATATATACAATAACTTGAGGTGGAGCAACAATCAACAAGACAACTCACTCACTCAACATTAGAATAAGCATGGAGGGTAAGTTATATAGGTTTGGTTAGGTAAATGCCATATGACAAAGTAGCTTTCATTTATTGTAGAATCCGTTTAATCACAGTATAGTGAATGTTGGTACGGTAATGGATAATTTGGTACACTTTGTTCGCTGCAAATTGAACGTCTACTTAGGTTAAGAAAAAGTATTAAAGAGCCCCAATAGTGTTATAGTATTTAATAGGGTCAGAAAGTGGGAGACCATGGTTCTTTGATAAATGTAAAGTAGGAATAATAAGTGTAGCAATGGATTCGGACCGATCAAGATGAGTTCCTAAAAGGACATCACAAGTGCATTTGTTTTGTGTTATATGGAGATCAATGGGGGTGTTTGGAACTTCAATGCCAAGGAAATAGTGAAGAGGGTCACGGTCTTTAATGGTGAAAGTGGTGTGAAGGTCATGAATAAAGGTTTGAATGAATGATTGTGAAGAACTTGTAACCAAGATATTACTCACATAGACGAGTAAGAAGGTAGTATGGAAGGAAGATGTATAAATAAAGAGAGGAATGACAAACTTGGAGGAAACAAAATCGAGATCACAAAGTCCCTGACTCAGTTTATTAAATCAAGCTCTATAGGCTTATTTAAGGCTATGAAAGGCTTTGTTCAAATGACACATATAGCTAGGATAATGAGGAGCAGTGAACTTGATAGTTGACTCATGATCACTAGTTCTTGAAGGTCACCATGTAAGAAGGCATTATTACATCAAGTTAATGAATGAACCAATTCTGAAATATGACAAGGGTGAGAATGATGCGAATAGCTATAAGTTTAATAACAAAGCTAAATGTGTCGGTCTAATCAAGGCCAAAAGACTAGTGAGACCCTTTAGCAATAATGTGAGCCTTATAGTGATCAAAGGCACTATTAGATATACTCTTAGTACGAAAGACCTATTTAGAACCAATAATTATTATGATAGAGATCATTGAACTCATCTCACACTAGCTTGTTGCAAATGTGAGAACGTGCTTGCTTGAGTAAACGAGGTAGGATTTGATTATATTGGAACTTAAGTAGTGATGTTGTAGGTTATGTGATCAAGAAAGGTTTAGGTTTTATAAGTGCAATCAGCAGTGCAAGTAACCATAAGATGCAAAGGTGGTGATGATGACGAAATTAGTGATGGGTGAGATGGTAAAGCAAAATTTGGAGAAGATGGGAGAGGTAGTGGAGTATTTATGGGAGGGATAGGGCCAAAAGAAAGACGTAAAGAACAATTATTGGATTGGGTGTAGAGGAAGTGGAGGATTTGGAAAAACAAGAAGTTAATTTCAGGAATCTAACATGTCAAAAGATAGATATTTTGTTAGTAAGCGGGTAGTGATATCCTTTGTCATAGGGAAAGTAACTGATAAAAATAAAGGAAAGGGATCTTTAAGTGAATGTCAGGGTGTACAAAGTTGAAAGTTGAAAATTGAAGGCAAAGAATGTATTATAAGGTATGGAGGAGTTATGACAAGGTGTTAAGTGATTATTTGTAGATTACATGTACCAAAAATGATTTGTGGTAGTTATATGACTAGTATTTTATAGATTTGGCATTTTAGAGGAGATCAGTTGTAATTTTTATATGATAAATTAGTATTAGAAATGAAACCTTATGTAGTAAATGGTTTCTTATAAAAGGAAGTTGGATTATTAAACGAAAAGTTAGGTTTTGGCTAGTAGTTTGTTGTATTGGATGTGCTAAGCAAAGAATTGAAGGAGACAAAAAATGGCCCTGGGATGAGCATAAATCGTGAAGACCACAGAGTGATGCCTTGTGTCTATGACATATTATTTCGAAAGTGAATTAAAAAATGCTAATGAACCTGATTGGAATATTAAGAGCTCGATTTCACATCGCCATTATTAATTTTTATATATGTGAGCACTAATTTTAAAGTCCCAATGAAGATTAATGAAATGTAATCCGACTTTGCTTATAAAGAAGCAACTTCGCATATAGCTTAAAGAAGGTCAATAGGGTTTCAAGATCTTTAATCATAGTAATGAATGAATCAAAATCATATGGCAAGCCATTAAGGGTAAAAAGTTCCAAGTCTTCTACAGACATAGTAATGAATGAATCAAAACCAGTTAGTTTTGGATTACATGGAAGATCTTGACCGCGGTAAGGTTTGCGGCAAGATGCGAAATAAATATTGCATATGAAGCAGGAGGCCCAAATTCCATTATTTAGGGGCCCAATTTTGCGTTTGTTTTTTTAAGACTATTTTGCTATTTTCGGTCTTTTATTTTCCTAATCTTGTCAGATTTCGGATTAGGGTTGTTGGCCATTATAAATAGGCCTTATTGATGTTTTTTGAAGATTATTATTTTTTGAATCAAAAATTTCATTCCAGAATTTGGCTTTGCCGTTCTTTCAAGATCGCTTGTCGTTCTTGTTTATCTTTTCGTCCAATCAAACGACATTGATTAAACTCCTGAACGGAGTTTAAACATTCTTATTCCATTCATAACTTCTGTTCTGCGTCAGTTGGTATCAGAGCCAGAATTCTCCAACCAATTACAAAGAACGACTTACTACCTTAGAAACATCCGTGGCAAACTTATATGATCAAATAGCAAAAATAAGACAGATGTTAGGAGAGCAGCTAAACCTAGGAAGGATTAACCATCCTCCAGCAGCGGCAATTCCTAAGGTTGTAGATCCACAACCAATTTATGGAGGACCACCAGATCAGATTAGAGCAGTTCAAATTACAGGGGTTGTGAAAATCAAAATGAGGGCTACAAAATCAAGGTAGATCATTAGAATTTTAATGGTACATTGGATGTAAAAGCTGTTTTAAATTTTTTAGTGGAGGTTGAAAGATTCTTTAAGGTTATGGATGTGGAAGACGAACGTAGGGTTCCTATTGTGGCTTACAAGTTAAAGGGAGGTGCAGCAGCATGGTAGACTTCTATCCAGAATGAGCGCTATCGCAGACAACATCTGACTATTCGAAACTAGTTAGATATGAAGCTTATGATCCAACAAAGATTCTTACCTAGTGATCACATACAGGTACTGTACAACCATTATCATGATTGCACGCAGGGAAGTAGGAAGGTGGATGAGTATACGTAAGAGTTTTTGAGGCTACAAGCAAGATGTGATAATTGTGACAACGAAACACAGCAGGTAGCTCATTACCAGAGGGGGTTGAATCATGAAATTTGGTGTATGATGGGTGTTGCTGCAATTTTCACATTAGCAGATGCTATTGAGATGGCAAAGAGGGCTGAAGAGTGAGTTGAATGGCAGCCTCGACAACAGTGTAATCAAAATTTAAATTACCAAAATTTGGGTTCGCTAAGTAGTCAGACATATCGAGGGTATTACGGTGACCAATCTTTTAAGGCTGGAAATTCGGGAACTAATCATAGTGCTATGGAAGAGAAGAAAGAACAAGGTGAAGGCACTTGAAGCGGACAGAAGCAGAACCAATCCTTATAAAAAACCAACTGGAAACACCTGTTATCGTTGCAGAAAGCCAGGGC
>JANIPN010000006.1:34386543-34399647 GCA_027478595.1 Erythroxylum anguifugum
TACAGGATTACAAAAATACCAATTAGATGAACCTCACCAATATACAAACTTTAATGGTGAATTACATTCAATAGATACTGCTATATATATATATATAAATCAATCAATCTTTTCCAAATGATTTTAGATGGTTTTTGGTGGAGAATAAAAACAATGTGTGAGGAGTTTGTTGGTTCAAAAATCAAGTCATTCAGAGGTCGGGAGAAGAAGTTATAGCCAAAAGAGTGAAGGATGTTCACATTTGTCATTTTTCTCTGCATCTCTTAGTGTCATGATTATGCACTGCGAGACACTTCATCAAAGCACAATCGTGCTTTTTCAGATCTTGCAACTCCTCATTCATACGAAACTGCCGATTTTTCTTCTCTTCTTCCTCTCTTTTGCTTAATCTACCGTCTCTAACTTATGTCCTCACTATTTCTTCTTCATTCATATTTCATTTAAGCTCAACTTAATCACAAACAAATCAAAATCCATGATTAATAACAAACATAAAAAATAGAACATCATTCACGCGTATTCATCATTTTCTGCATTTCTTCATCTGCTGCACTTTTTCATCTTCATCAATACCTTCATTTCATCTCTAACTTATCATTTTAATTCTTTTTCCCTTACCATGACATCACCTTACTCCTTTTTCTTAACTCTAAACTTATTTTAGTTCATTCCTAAATTACCCAAAAGAGATTCACGTAATAACAGTGAAAACAGAGCACATGTATATCAACTTTCATGAATTTTCTACACCCTTTCTATACACACTTTCAATGATCTTTTTAACTTAAAAATCATTTCAGCACCATCTTATGAAATATTGATCATCAAATAAGAAAAAACGAGACATGTGGCAAACCCAAATTTCTCACTCACATATATATATAATACATATTTTTGCAATTATTATTTTATTATTATATATATTTCTATTTATATTTCCGTTGCAATTATTTTTTTATTATATATATTTCTATTTATATTTCCGTCGTCACGCACGCCTCGAATGTTATATATATATATATATATATATATCATTAAAATATTTTAAATTAAGAATTATATTTTGAACAAATAATTAAAATTATTTCAAATGCATGGTTATGAGTTCTTAATTCACAACTATGCATGGAGTCTAAGTTATATATATACACTGGATAGCTATATATTTCCTTAATATTAGTATACAATAATGAATAATAATTAACAATTAATATTAATACGGACTATTTAATTAAATATTTATATTTTAATTAATTAATTAATAATCTATTAATTATTATTAATTATAACTGAGAAAGTAAGTCTCAGAGGATTTGCGCGATCATGCACAAGCACGATTGTGGCATTGAAAATATATCAGGAAAAGCACGATTGTGAGACCGATGGATCTGATAGAAATGCACGATCGTTCACGTGACAGCAAGAGAATTAATTAAGTGGTATTAGTTAGTTGATTAACCGATGAATCTGATAGAATTGCACTCGAGAGAATTAATTAAGTAGTATTAATTAGTTGATTAATTATTACATAATTAAATGATTATTTAAATAATTAATTATTAAGTTTAGGTGTTAATTGCTTGGTAAGAAGAAAAAATAGTAATTAGTCGATTAATTATAACATAATAAATTGATTATTTCATTACAATGTATTTAACACATATTAAAATTATAAATTCACAATTCACAAGCCTGATTAATAATAACAATAATAATAATAAACAAATTTATTTTTTGACTAATTATAATATATTATCTATATATATACAAGTCAAGTCGTGATGAAATTTATTAATACAACAACAACAACAACAACAATATCGGTTAATTTAAAATTAATTATTTAATTTATTAAATAAACGATAATTAATGGAATTATAATATATCATGTGCACGGCTGTGCCGTTACCGCTTAACATTTAAAAAGTTACATACATACGGAACATTATTATATAATAATTAATAAAAATTAACAATTAATAACGTAAGGTCTTGACTAACATATATATTAAATATTAATATTAACTACTCAATCTATTAATTCTATTTTAATATGTAAATTTATTAATTATATAAAAATATTTTTAATTAAAACCGAATAAATTTAACAGTCAGTGATAAATAGTTAATTTGTAAATAAAGTAAGATTTAATAAATTAATTAATTAACTATACTCTAAATATGTTAAATTAAGAAGCGGAAAAGTTATATTAGTCAGAGTGACACTTAAGTCATGGTTGTAAATTTATACTTAATTAATTTAAAAATAATAAGTAATCAATCTATAAATTATAATTTAATCGGTAAATAATAAACTAAACAATCAGTAATTAATAATCATTTTATAAATAAATTTATACATCTATTAATTAATTATATATTATTCATTATTAATTATAACTTAATATACTAAACAGTTAATGATTAATAATTAATTTATAAATAAATTATATTTTAATAAATCAATTAATTTATTATATTTTAATTATTATTAATTGTTTGACATAGAGTTTGAGTAATTATTTAAAATATGTAACTTGTAAATATTATACTAAATATTAATATGTACTTATTAATCAATTAATTATATTTTAATACATCAATTATAATTTAATTGGTAAATAAATTTTATATCAATAATATTTAATAAAATTTTATTTATCTAGTAATTATTAATCATTTACTGTAATTTAATAAGTTGATTATTTAATTACAATCTATTTAACACATTAAAATTATAAATTCATAATTCACAGGTTGATTAATAATAACAATAATAATAATAATAAACAAATTTATTTTCTGACTAATTATAATATATTATGTATATAAAACTTTAATAATAATAATAATAATAATAATAATATTATCAGCAATTAAATTAAAAATAATTATTTAATTTATTAAATAAACAATAATTAATTGAATTATAATATGTTATGTATATATATACATATGCACTGCTATGATTTAACAAATCACAACCGTGCGTCAGTGTCACGCATGTGACCATGTGGTCACGATATACAATAGTTTTGAATAGCCTTCGACTCCGATTTGCTTCAAATTTGGAGCATAAACTTGTCACATATTTTCTTCCTTCTCTACTAAATTTTACGGGTATCTAAATTTATTAGGAAAGTATTAATTATTTAATTATAACATAATTAATTTATTAATTTATTATAATATATTTGACACATAAAAAATGAAATGAATTAACTAACTACAATATTTTACCTTAACTAACTACAATATTTAATTGATGACAAAACCTTTACATTTTTTATATTACGTTTCCTTTTTTTGTCATTGCAAATTTTTAATAACACATTTTATTGATCTATTTTTAACATTCTAATTTATATATTTCTATCCTAATTCTCTTCTTATTATACATTTCGATATTTAAATATATATATAATTTTATCATAAAATTTTAAATTACGAAATGTTTATTTATTTTTAACCTATTTCGTTTAAGTCACACCTATTATATATCTTTATTACTTTTTACGTATATATTATAATATTTTTAATTTAGTTTATATATTTAATCCATTTATGACAAATGCATTATGTATTTTCTTAATTTTAAATTTTTTATCCCAAATTTTTATTAACTAATTTTACTTATTCATATCTAATATTCTAATTTATATATTTTAAATATGACAAATTTATAATAATATTACATGTTTAAAATAAAAATTAATGCCGTCATTATACTACTGCGCATTATACATCTGCTAGTCCGGAAAAAAAGAAAGAAAAAGAGCCGTACAAAACTCACCCTACAACCTTGAAACATGTCGTCTCTTCGTCAACATTACTCACTCTTCCACATTTATCCCTTGGCAACCAAATAAATTACAACTTTCCTATGCTACTCTCGTAATTTTGTTCTTCTCTCAATCTTCCATCCCCATTTTCCAATCGCCGATCCGTTCTCTTTACCTATTCTGCTAGGGCTTTTGAATTTCAATTAGTCGATCGTACTTAGCGAGTTAGCGTTTTTGTCTGTTGTTCTTACAAATTTAAGATTTGGGGGTCACTATCAGGATCGATTAGAGTTTGAGACTAGGGTCTAGTTCGAGTAGTCAATTAGTTTGTTGGTTATCTGTATTTGCAGTTAGGGTTTGTTTAATAATTTTATTCTCATTTATTGAGGATGCCGCGAAGTTCACGCCACAAATCGACCAAGCATAGCTCTAGGGAAGTGAGGGAATACTCGGATTCGGAAAAGGATTCGAATTTGAAGGATCGAAAAGGAGGAGGAGAGGCAGTAGGAGGAGAGGAGAGGGTGAGCAGTGATAGGGTTTCATCTGGAGAGAAGAGAAAGCAGCTTGAATCATCCAAGGATGATAATAATAATAAAAATAATAATTATAACGGCTCTACTGGGTCTAGAAATGGAGAGGAGCATTCGTCCAGTAAGAGGCGGAAAGAGAGGGTTGATGATGCGGTGAGTGATAGGTGGAATGGTCGTGGGGACGATGATAGAGGAGGGGCAGAAGGCACGAAGAAGTCGAAAGATAAGAGTAGCGAATCATCATCTCTCAAGAGAAGAAGGAGAGATGAGAACGAAGGGTTGTTGTTGGTGAAGAAGAGTAGTAGTAGTAGTGGAAAGAGTGAGGGAAAGCACAAGGAATCAAATAAAGCTGAAAGGGAGAGGGATAAGGATAGGGATAGAAAGGCTAAGGCTGAAAGATTTGTTGATGGTGAAGATCCATGTGCAGTAAAGCATTTGTCCCAAAAAACTGGTAAGGTAACTAGTTGATTTGTGGCTGGTTTTCGTAGCAGTTATTTACTTTTCCTCAAGTGTTTGTGATTTGCTTGGTACCTACGTTTACTTTGTAGTTGGTGGTTGTTGGTTTCTCTTATTTCACTTTGTTGACACTGTCTTTGTTGATCTTCAATTTTTATTCTTCAAATGTTGCATGTAATGTTGAGGTTCGTTGGTGAAAGTTTTGCCTTTAACGCTGAAAGTAAGATTGTGCAAATTCTGTTGGTTGGTAATTATTTGACTTGATTTTGGCTTTTTAATATAGAAAAATTTTGATTGATCATAAATAGCATTGTCCATTTGAGCAGCATTAGACAATGAATTGAAAAGCTTAACATGTCTTATCCTTAATGGATGATTTTGGCCACCTCGTGTAAGAATGTAATTTGAAGGGAATTACTAAAGATATTTTAGACGGCATGAACTTTGTTATTTGTAGCTTCAAAGGGGTAAGTAAATTCTTGGTAGCTTTTAAATTGAAATGGGATTGGAGGATGCAATAGTTGAAACGATAAGGTAAAGAGAATATCATCTCAACATTCAAATATTTATATTGAAACCCTAATTCCTTTCTTTTTTTTTTGGTATCCAACAAAGAACTAATTCTGTTTATACATGTGAGGCTGAGTCATAATCACTTTCATATTTTTAATTACCATGACTAATGGATCTGGAACATAGGAGTGTGTAGTGGGGATGGTAAGGAGTGGTTCTTGGTCTTTTCTGTTGTGAAGGGGCTTGTTAGTTGACTTTGTAAATTGTTAATGTAGTGAAAGTGCTCACATATGTACTCTTCAAGTAAATTAATTAAGGAGAACTCACTCAAGCTAAATGTTGTATTTGGTTGGTATTTTTGTTATGTGTCACATTGTTATTCTGCAACTTGATAGGTTGCTTATGCATGTAAACTCACTTTCCAATCTAGATATGGTTTATGTTATATTAAAAAGGTAGTTGATAATTTCTTTTCGTTGAAGTTTGGGCAATTGGTAGGATGTATAACAGTTTACTTTCTTTGAGATATAGTTATTGTTATTTTAGTGGGATGCAATTTAAGCTTGTACTATTCTTTTCCTTTCTTACCTTATTATGGGCTTTCCTTTTTTTGTGTTGGTTGGTTACAACTATTAGCAACTGCATAATCAAGTTTGATTATAAACTATTGGGTTAGAAGCATGGTTTATGATCTTATAAATTTTCCTTGAAGCTCCAATTAATCTTGGTTTATTCTTTGATGCAGATTTTGATGTAGATCTATTGCGAAGCCCTGAATCAGGTATTCAATTAGATAGACAAAGGAGGAGGAGGAGAGATGGTTCTAGTGATAGAGACAAATATCAAGATGATGTAGACATTGGTGACAAATTATATTCCTCAAAAGAGGATTTCTCGAAGGATGGAAGATTAAGGAATGAGAAGTATAAGGAAGAGAGATATAAAGAGAAGTACCATGTGGATAGGGAATGCAAGTACCATGAAAGCAAACAAAAAGATGAACGTGTTTCAACAGACTATAACCACAATAGGTTGGATGATAAGCATTTGAGGGATGAAAAGGAAACTACGGAAATTTGGCCTAATAGATCAAAGCCTCAAGATGGAAAATATGACCATGAGCGAGATGATGATCTTGATTGTGATCATGATTTTGATCTCAGATGGGATTGTGAAAATTACCATGACAAAGATCATGAAAAGTATCACGATAGAGATTGTCACTGCATTCGTGATCATGAGCATGATTTGGACTATGAATGCCATCATGAGCTTTGTCGTGATTGTGAGCATAATAGAGATCGTGTTCGTGATCCTAACCTTGATCGTGATTGGGATTGGGACCAAGATCGTGATAGAGATAAAGACTGTGATCAAGACTCAGACCATGATAAAGACAAAGAGTATGAGCAAAATATGGATTATGATGGAGCAGATGATGAGGGGATTTCAAAACACAAAGATAGCTGGAAGGAAAGGAAGAGATCTCTTGATGATTATGATGATTACATTTATGGGAAATCTAAAGTTATCCAAGCTTGCTATCCTAATGTGGAAAAGAAGTCTTTTAGCAGCAATAAAGTGGAGACAGACATGGACAGGGGAAGGTCGCAAGCACGACAACCTCAGCAAGACAGTGGCAACAGAAGAAGGACTTGCCCAAGTACTTGTTCAGCAGATGAGTATAGGTAAATACCTATATGCATTTCAACCTATGTATTCAATAAAATTTAGTTACCATCAAGAATTGGTAATGGCATCTCTGCTTCCCTTTGTAATTTACAATTGAATCATCACACTTTTTCTTTTGGTTTACAAGAAGGTAGTGTTTTGGCTTCAAAGACAGAAATTTGTTATATATTCTCTTTCCACAGTTACATATAAGAATGTGTTTTTATTGGTCAACCCCATTCATTACCATTTTGACACTGAACTTATTTACTGTCCCAGTTCTTTAGCAGTTAGTTTCTATGTTTTGAGTGCATGAGAGTGGTTATGGATTTGCAGATGGTTTCTATGTTTTGAGTGCTTGGGAGTGGTTATGGATTTGCATCTTGCTGTTTTTTCCCCCTATATTTTGTGTTCCTCTGTGGACCTGAGTTTGCAAATATGCATTCATGTGTAATGCTGTCCTCTACAACCTCCTAAGGATGTGAAAGGGCTAAAATATTTTGGTAAAATATTCTATTGACTTGATTGTTTGATACTTAGGAACTGATTTGTTATTCTATCTGTTGAAGTGCCTTGCCATGTTTCAGATAAGGCCTATTGAAAGGCAATTCTGTGTGGACTCACATTTCCATCTTGAAATAAGCATTTTATGTTTCCAGTTGAATAGAAGGATGATTATGTTGTCCTAAAAAATTTTCTTTGCTAGGCATTTTAAACCAGACAAGCTAAAATATAGAGATGCGGTGACAGAACAATGGCCTAAAACAGTCCCTTTTAGTGAAGTGATTAGTTTTCCTGGAGCTTCAGAAAGGGCATCTAAGTATAGATCAAGTGAGAGATCTACAAAGTTGGATGATATGCACATGGGGGATTTGTCATCAGAGAGATCAACCTCTAAAACTTCGCCCATGGGCTTGGTGGACAGGTCTCCTTTGTCCGGTAGTCTTGAGCGCAGGTATACAATCAGAAGTACTAGGCAGAGTCTTGACATTGAAGAATCAGTTAGGAGGAGCAATGTTTCTGTCAGTGCAAGAGATTTGACCCCCCGTGAGGATAGTTCAACATGTGATATGCCTTTAGAGAAGCCACTGGTGGATGATTACATTCCAGCTGTATCAGCATTTTACAATAGAACAAGTCAGGGCAACCCTGCCCTGACGCCTGGATTCAGAGGTGGAGTTGGCTCCCCTTTCATCAGTAGGCTGGAAGAAGGCGGTAGAACCAACAGTGGAACTGGGTATAAGCTTAGCGGTGAACCCAATTTTGGAAGAGGACAAGGAAGTACATGGAGAGGTGGCCCAAACTGGTCCTCACCAATGCCAAATGGTTACATTCCTTTCCAACATGGACCTCCTCATGCAAGTTTTCACACCATGATGCCGCAGTTCCCTTCTCCACCCTTGTTTGGTGTTAGACCCTCCATGGAAGTCAACCACTCTGGAATTCCTTATCATGTTGCTGAAGCTGACAGGTTTTCTGGTCTTTTGCGTCCACTTGGGTGGCAGAATATGATGGATGGATCAGGGCCTACTCATGTGCATGGATGGGATGGAAATAGTGGTGTGTATAGGGATGAAATGCCCATGTATGGAGGGCCAGAATGGGAGCAGAGTAAGCATCCAGTGAATGGTAGGGAATGGGAATCTAGTGTAGACAATTGTAAAGGAAAAAATGGTGATGCAAAGATAGATTTGCCACTAAAATCCTTGAAAGAGGATAATCAGAAACAAGCTTCTATAGATGCTTTGTTCTCTGGGAAGGAAGGTCAAAAGCCAGAAAATGAAAATGGTTATAATGGGGTTCAAGATAGAGCTCTTGAGACAAAGCCAGCTGTATCTTATTCAGTCAAAGAAGCATCAAAACTCTCAACTTTCAATGAGATTATAACATATCCTCCTAAACTGCTGGGTGATTTTAATAATCCTCACTCTTACCGAGCTTATCTTTCTAAGCTGGACATTTCAACTGAACTTGTCGGTCCAGATTTATTCCGCCAGTTTATGGCTTTTTTGAATGTAGGACACAGAACAGTTGTAGATGAGAAGGTTGCCATGCTTGTAAATTTAAAGGTAGAAACTCATCTCTGTCTCCTGAAATCGAATCCATTGTTCGAAATATCTCTGTAATAAAAGACTTTCTGTGCCAGGATGGAGCAAGAGCAGTACCCAAAAGTTCCAATAAGTTGTTGAGTCCTTCACTCTTTTCAGCCACAAATAATACTGTTCATAAGGTAAGCTTGAGCTTGACAAATTAGATGATAATTTGCTATAATTAGTGTCATGTGGTTCCAGATCCTGCTTTATCATTTTTATGAAATAAAATTCACTATATTTGACTCATAGGAGTGCAGGGGCATAATTGAAGTTTTACAGAAGAATATATTGTTTTTTGAAGGAGATTAGGAGTTGCCTCTTAGCAGCAGGAGACTGATTTAGGGTGTTTGTATTTATGCAAGCTGAGGTTCTTATTTCTAAGTTTTCCTTGTCATTTTCTTTGTGCCTCGAGTCTGCTCTATCCTTACGCTTCCTGCTCTTATGCAGAATGGAAATTCTTACTCCTAAGAATTTTTTTCTCATGCAAAGTTCATGTAATTGCATTAAGTGCTGTTGTTAACCAGTGAGTCTAGTTTCATTACTGCTTCTATATTGCTACTTAATGTCAATATGAAGCTTTTTTTCCTGTTTGTTTTCTCTTTGAGTGAGGGGATGGGATTATTTGGGAAGGTGCAGTTTAAAGTAGAGGACAGCACATCTTCAAATCTATGTTGGGTGGATGTGTATTTTAGGCTAATTTTTTTTTAATAATCACGTTCTTTTTTGTTGAGTCAGACACGCACACAGGGAAATAATACTAATAACACTATGAACGTTTGGTTTGTTAGGAATCCTAATGGACCATTTTGGTCTCACCTGACTACACCTCATGATTTGGGTGTCTACTATTGGGCACGTCATCTTTAACTGTTGCTTCTGTTGGTCAATTAAGACTCGAAAGATATTTTGAAATGTCAGGTTTGGAAATATGAAGTTTGGATAAATTTCTTATTTGCAGAGAGCCTTGGACATTTACAAGAACCAGAAACTAGTTTTGCATGGTTTTCCATCTGTTAATACTGGACCGGTAGATGGTAAGCTAGCATTCAAAGAGGAGGAGCAAGTCCTTGTTACTGATGAGAACAAAGCAGAGGAGCTTCTGTTAAATTGTCAAACTGAAATGAGCAATGTAATACTGGATTTTGATCCGGTGAAGTCAGAGGCTGCTTCAGTTGCTACTGGACTGAAGTCTAAAGAGATGGTGTCATCAACAGGCCAATTGCATATTCATGCTTATGATCTTTGTGAAAATTTGGATGTACTAGATAGATCACTTAGCCATGATGACTCACTAAAGTCAACACAAGTTGTTAGAGGTGATCAGATAGATGAGATATCGAGTAAGATGGTCTCTGATAGCCATAACTTGGATGAGAGTTGCAAGTTCCATTCTGCTGAAGATGAGGACCTTCATCATGCAATGTCTGATTCTTTATTATTTTCAGATGGTTCTAGCAAGGTATCTGGGGCTTTGATGCCTGGATCAAGTGAGTCGGAGTTGGTAATTTTAACACGGATACATCATTCTCCTAAAAGTACACATTGAGACATTTACTATATCCGTATTGTTCAATGCCTTTTTCTTCTCAAGTCTTTTTTTTTCCTTACCTGTCCTTTCAATTTAAGTAACGGAATAAAAGAAAATCTGCTTTGGATCCCTAGACTAGGTGGTCTTAAGCTTCCACCAAAGTATCTGCATTTTGTCCTTTATTTTGGTCTTTTGTTTTTGAGAACTTTAAAATGCGTTGGTATATCAAAAATGAGAAAAGGTTCAAAATAGACTACTTAAACACTTAGGAAACCAAGCTAGAAGGCCAGAAAGATACCAGAAAGATCAAGCATTTGGTGCCATGTCGAGAGAAGAGATGCTTTGGAACAATTGGTTTTCACCGTAGGGGCCTCGCATCTGCAGAAGTTTAGTATCGAGGCAGCAAGTAGAGAGAAAATTAAACCATCAAATAGGAGTAGGCAATATTTTGGATTGTGCGTTGACTCCACCTGAGTTGAGAGGTTATTGACTCCACCTGAGCTGGGTTGATGGATGATCAACTGTTTTCTTGATAGATTTCATGAGCTCTAACAATAGGATTTGTATGTGAGTAGATTTGTGCTGATAAATTGTGCAACTCAAAGATATTTTGTAGGCAATGAAATCTCCATTGCCATTCCTCTGGTGATACATAACCGGTGCAACAGTTCCTGCCAATTTGTGGTTGATGAAGAGGCACTGTATAGGCTTTAATTTCTGCTCCATATGTATGAAGAGAATGGACAATTGAAGAGGATATGATCCACCAATTCCTGTTGGTTTCAAAATACACAGACATCGGGTAGGTTTAAGAATTTGTCTAAGAGGTTGAAATATTAAAAAAAGGTAAATTATAAATTAAGAAAAATTGAAAGGTTAAATTAGAATGAAAAATGTTTTAGGGTCTTGATAATATTTTTAATTTAGTTGCTTTTCAAATAACTTTTTTAGTATAATTTTATTAGCTTTTCTTATAATATTAGATAATGATTACTTTTTGTAATACTAAACATAATAATTAAAAATATTGATTTTGATCTAATATGCTCTTTATTTAAATAGTTTATTTCACATTTTAATAAATATTTTAAAAGCATTAAAATAATATTAATGAGGCAATATTTCAAAGTATGAACTATATTAAAGCAAAGTACGTAGCTATAATTGTTTTTTAAAAGATAAAGAATACTTTTTGTACAATCTTTCTCGATAAAGAATACTTTTTGTACAACCCTAGGCATGCCTTTATCTTGTGGCTAGCTGTCCTTAATAAGTTCCAGACTAGGGACCAGCTCCGGTATACTTATATCCCCAATCATTGCTCTCTATGCCTTTCGGATAGCGAGTCATCCAATCACCTCATTTTTTAATGTTCCTTTTCCAAATCGGTGTGGTTATACTGCATCTCCCACTTTCAGCTCAATATTCCTCACCTCCTCAACCTCCCAGCTGTAATCCATTGGTTTAGCCAGCCCCAAGGCCACAGGAACATTGACCTTAACGTTTTCCTCATTCTTCTCGTTGTTATTGTTTATAGCTTATGGTCTGAAAGAAACCTTCGAACTTTCAAAAATGCAGCTTTGGAAGAGGGGAACATTATTACTAACGTGATCTTCCAAGTACGGGAACAACTCAGCTTAAACATCGAGAGAAGGTAATGGGAGGTTGTTGTCTTGTTCTTCCTTTTCTTGTTTCTTCTTCTTTCTTTTATGCAGGTACCCCTTTCGTTGATCGACCGTAATTGTGTTTAATCTCCATCTCTTCTTGGATTCACGCATTAGTGTACTGCCTTGCAGCTGTGATGGTGTCTTCAAAATTCATACCTTTG
Organism: Erythroxylum anguifugum; assembly: GCA_027478595.1. NCBI lineage: Eukaryota > Viridiplantae > Streptophyta > Magnoliopsida > Malpighiales > Erythroxylaceae > Erythroxylum > Erythroxylum anguifugum. Next base: position 34,398,945 of record JANIPN010000006.1, read on the forward strand.
TTATTCTCTCCATTGGAGAGCCACTTCTTACTGTTTTGTCGTGAGTACTGTACTTGATTGCATATTCTGGGGTTTGCGTCGTTTATCTAGTTATGGGTGTGTTGCTGGTACTCTTGTCTTTCTTTTGGAGCTGTAGTTGTTGGTTGTTTTCAGTTTTGTGTGTGTTGTTTGGTGAGGGGAAGTCTAGGATTCCTCATGTTGCTGCCAGTTCCTTTAGTTGGGCTTAGAGACTGTTGCTTTGGCCATATCTTGATGTACGTAATTTTTCATTAATCTAAATTTTCTGATTTATCAAAAAAAAAAACTTAATCTCACTTAAATAAACTCCTAGTACAATAATGTATTCCTGAAACCAAATATTATAATTCAATTTAGAACTTATGTTGGAAAGAGCAATTTCTCTTCATTAATGATAGCTCCAACCAAGAAGACCTCTATGGCTACATAAATTATTGTAAAAATGAAGATAAGAATGATTGAAAGAGGAAAGATGTTGGATCCCAAATTGTCATTGGAAGTTAGAACTATATATATGAAGTGTTAGAGGTTAAAAGTTGAAAATGTTACATTGAACATGCTTCGGTGTTTTGGCCATAAATTTTTCTCTAGTTATCGAAATGAGACGATTTTTATTTGAATTAAACTAGAGAAATAGGGCTACAAATTATCTGATGAACTTAAGTTCTAATTCAGTCCTTAAGAG
>JANIPN010000006.1:34502961-34521692 GCA_027478595.1 Erythroxylum anguifugum
ATTTGATTAGTAATTTCCGCTTACATGTACCTTGTTTTAAAGAAACAAAAGTTTTGTAATGAATTTTGACTGAATGATCGTTTTAGCATGCCACCCTTGCGGGATACATACTCGGATATCACCATAGATGTCGGGTATGTGTCTTGCAAGAGTGGGGTGCTATAGTTAGCACTGTGTTGCAAGCAGGTAACTATAGTTGTAATTTTAGAGGAGATAATTACTACCCTAGCAACAAACCAAACACAATAGAGGAGCACAAAGTTATTTGGCTAAGTGACAGCTCTAATAACTTTACAAATTCCTCTTGTCTAAAGCATTTTAGGCCTCATTCTCTAAGATAGAGATGACAATGGGTTAGACTAGGCTGAGGCTGCCCATACTCGAGCTCGACCCAAAAATTTAAACTCAAGGCTAAGCTCATCTTGAAGCTCAATCACGCTTGAAACACATGATGCGAGACTTAATTAGGCCTAGTTTGACTTGATCTTTTCTTTTTTAATTTAAAATTAAAACAAGATGTCATTTTGCATAAAATGGCGTTAATATTTGAAGCCTCTTTCATTTCTTGGAATGTTGTTAAACATAGATTGATTACCAAAGACAAGCTTCATGAATCACTGATAGAATTTGTGTATTATGCAAGACAGCTACAGAGACAATTCGTTATCTCTTCTTTCGATGTCAATTCTCCAACACTGTTTGGTCCATAATTCAGAACATGCTCAATCTATATTTTGGTGAAAATACTGAAACGGGCTAATGATATGATTAGGGGGATAAGACAACTCCTTCCTCAGGATGTCCATCAATTGATGTATTTATTCAATCTGGAGAGAAAGAAAACATAGATTGTTTAGAGGACATGCATTAGAGAAGCTTGTGGTTGCTTACAACACTAATTGCTGGATCAAGGAAATTTTATATGCTCACAAAACTTATTTAGATGCTAGCTCTTCAATGAGGACTAGATGTCACATTTGAGATAAGGAACCTTTGATTTTGTTGTTTTGTGGAAAGTAGATGTACTGCACAATCAGCCTACTTAGGCTCTAACAGTTGTTAGAAAAATAATGCTTCCATTGTAATCTCATCCTTCTAAAGTATTGATCAATGTTCTTTAATTTTCAAAAACAATTATTTGAATGATAAAAGTTTTTTCTAAGATTCTTTATAAAAACGTATTTAAATTTAGGAAAAAAGCACGTATAGATATAAGCGATTTGACTTCACGTACCAAATTATATCTGTTACCTAGCTTTGAAGATAGGTGAATAGTTTACTAATTCAACAAAATGAGAAATTATTTTATGTCTTTCTCACGTGCTTAAGCAAACCAAAATAAGAATGTCTATTATTTATAAAATAACTAAGAAAGACAGAAATGCAACATACCAGTGTAAATCAATCACTTTCAAAACCTCAATGCTATATTAGATATTTAATATAATCACCTCACTTTTACAGTAAATCAGGTCTGCAAGTATGAAATGAAAGTTTGCATTTATACAAGTACCAACAAGTTATACCTTTTATATATATATATGGTATAATTTTAGTGATTGTGAACTCAATGGGAAACTATTAAGCTATTCAGAAAACCAAATTGTTTAAACAATTAAAACCATATGATTTTCTTTTAGGAATAAATAAGATGAGGAAAGAGTAACTAAAAAATAACGGCACATCACCAGTAACTAAAACAATTTTGTGTCTATTAAAGAAAAAGTTGAAAATTCTTTCTATTTTTATAAGAATGCCAAAAATAAGATTCCATTAAAAATATGGAGACTAGTTCTTTTCGTAATCATCTTGAATCATTGGTCTCTACTACCTACATTTAATTTCCTATCACAATCAAATTACATAATTAGAATGAAAATGACATTTTACCATCTTCCCTACATTATTTAGCTACAACCTGAGTTCCACTACATCACCATCTTTGAGTTCTGTATTTGGCAATACAAGCTGACCATTAACCACTATCAGCTTTCCTTCTAGCCCTACTCTTCTAGCAGCATCTGCCGCGGTGCTGCCATTACTTAACCTCATTATTTCACCATGTGGCCAACAAACAATCACCACCTCACCAAGGGTAACTGAATCAGGATTGGCATAGGACTCACTTTCTGACTTTAGGCATCCAAGATTTGATTCAGAGCGTAGTTGCTCCTCCCAACGAAGCATTGTTCTCAACAAACGCACCTAAAATATTAATGTGAAATTTACAGATGATATATCGTTAGGTGTAACCAATCCATCCCTACAAATTAACATCATATGTTTTATTTGCAAGAATAAGTATACATTACATGATGCCGATGAATGTATACAAAAAATTATATTAACTGTAACAATCCTTTTTTGACTCCTTTTGGTACTTGAGAAAGAAAGCATCAATAAACAGTTAGGTGTCCCTTTAAAGTAATGGATAGATGGCATGATCAACTCCACTTATGCAAATGTGGGTTCTAAACTCACTATTACAGTCCAAAACATTTTCTGACAACTTCATGACTAACTCCAAACATATTTAAATGAAAAAACAACTAATAATCATATACAGAAGATTCAAGTTACAAACTATATGACTATGTTTGGACCAAAATGTATCACAACAGTGAAAGAACTATCATGTATTTCGCATCTCTCCACCAATAACTAAATAGAGCACCATTAAAATTAAAAAGATCTGTGCTAAGAGAATGATTGTATGCTAACCTTGTTGTTGATGCTAGCTTCTACAGAAGTGGAAGCAACAGAGCCTACACTTGGCCTAAAGGAAATGGAATCAACAGGTTTGCCCTCAAAAACAGCAGATACAACATCCCAATAGTCAGATTCCTCTTGCTCCGTTAATTCAATTATCTGGATGAAGGTTGGTAGCAAGCGCTCAAATTGGTCTTGCTGCATGGCAACCGTCATTCATTAAACTCTTCTAGGGGGTCTATTTTACAAAATATGAAGCTTACTTTTCAAAAAGAAAAAATCTAAAGCTTACATTGGGTGCATGATTAAAAAAAAGGATAAGATAGTCTACGAAGATTCTTAGTGCCTGTTAGGATCAATAACAATAAACCTAGGATATGGAGAGTGTACTCGAGGAGGAAGAGAGAGGGGACTGTGGGTAATGATGCCCAAGTTAGTAGTGTGAGGGTGCAGAATGGGTACAAGGTGGGGAAAAATAACTGAAGGTACGGGTTGGGTAGCTAAGTAGGGGGGCAGAGATAGAAAACGATTTTTCAGTCAGTTAGAAGAAAGAATATTGTAGATAGAGAGAAATCATTCTCTCTGAGGAGCTTATTCAGCTCTGGTTAGAAGGCGTTCATGAGAATCACCTTGTAATAGCAGTATAATTCCTCTATTATCAATCATCAATATAATACAACCCTAGTGTATTCAGCTAGAGTTCTAACAGTGCCTGAAAGTTATAGCTTACTTAACATGAATGGGAAAAAATAGTATGCTTGAAACAAAATGAAATAAAATATTATTAAGTACTTTGTTTTCATTCATTTAATATTTTCTTTTGTTGTTTTTTACTAAAATAAAATATATTAATTGTAGCATCACCAAATTCTAAAGACTTTCAATTCCTTTTGACAATTTTGTTGCTTGTTCAAATGCTATCATAAATAAACTCGAGGTATAAGTTCCTAATGCACATACCTTATGGTACATACCGTCTCGACAAAGTGTATACTTCTCAAGGAACGTACACCAATCTCCATGTCCTGGTTCACACCACCATTCATCCGAGACCTGAAAATCCAGATAGGCAACACATAAAATTTCAACAACTAATCCTACCAATAGTTATCTCATTTTCCCTAAACCACTTTATTTTGTCAGCAGAATATCACAACAAAGAACTTCATGAAATAGGGAGTAACTATTTTGCATATTAGAATCAAACGGCCAAAAGTGATTTTACCAACAATGTAAGTTAAGCATGACAACACAGAACTTTTAGCCACAAAAATTGTCTCCTCTCAGTGAAAATTCTAATCTTATGTACAGAATACAAGCTGAATTTCAATTCTTAACAATATCTAAACTCCCATATGCTATTTACAACTAATAGATTCTACTTATAAAAAGATTTTCAAATCTATAATCGTACAAAAGGCACAAAATCTGCCTAAGAGAGGCTTGCATCAAATCTTCCTAATGTTTGAGATAGGCAGAAAATGATACAGAAATATTTCACCACACTTAACAGCCTTGCAAGTCTATTTATATAGAATTCCTACCCTTATAAGGAAACCCTAAAAAAATATATAATATGGTAACTCTAATATAGCCAGAGACATAACCATAATATAGGCAATAATATAGCCATAAAATAAACAATTATAAAGCTGTAAAACATATTAAAGATTCAAAAAATATAGCTGTCAAAACTCCCCAAGGTGGTGCATGAATATCTCGCATGTCCATTTTGCAGACTAAGTCATGAAATGATTTATTACTAAGCCCTTCGATAAGAATTTAAGCTAGCTAACCTGCTGAAACCACAAGAGAAATGCTCAACAATAATAATAGCAAACTTGTTATCAGAGGATAAGACAAAGTTATCTCTTGACAATTGTGGTTCCTGCATTAACTTCTAAAGCCACAACAGCTCACAATACTTTGAGCAATAGCTCTATATTCAGCTTCAGCGTTTGATCTAGTTACTACACTTTGTTTCTTGCTTCTCCAAGTAACTATTTTTTCTCCTTGAAATGTTCAGTATCCAGTAGCAAATCTCCTACCACTAAAGTAACCATCCCAATCTGCATTTGTAAAACCTTCTATCTTAAGATGACCATGCTTTGAGAAAAATAACCCCTTTCCACCAGCAGCTTTTAAATATCTCAAAATATGAAAGTCATCAACAGGATGTGATTTAGGAGGGTCATGCATAAATTGGCTCACCATGCTAATTAATAGGCTATATCTGGTTTAGTATGGGAAAGATAAATCAATTTCCCAACAAACCTTTGTAACCCGCCAACATCAACCGCCCTAACTACCCTTGTAATTTATGATTGGAAATAATCGGTGAATCTGTTGGATTATATCCCAACATGCATGTTTCCTTGAGAAGATCCAAATGTATTTCCTTTGAGAGATAAAGATCCTTTTATCAAGCCTTGCAACTTCAATTATAAGAAAATATCTCAGCTGACCCAAATCCTAAATATCGGCCTTATGGTTATTTCCTACAAACAATCCTTTGTCACCACAATGTCATCAACATAAACAATGAGTATAGTGATCTTACCATTGTGGCACTTGATCAACAAGGTATAAACAACATTACTTCGATGATACCAAAATGAAATCATTTGTTTACTAAATGTGTCAAACTACGCTCTAGGAGACTTGATGTGAGCACCATCATGGGACTTTGTGAGCGAACTGAAGCCAAAGATGAGCTAGTAATGTTGAAGGAACTAATAACAAAATCAAGACTTAAGAAGTTCAAAGAAGCGCTTCAATCCTACATGTGTCGAATTGTAGATGACATGGAATCTTAAAAGACAATAAGGGCCAATGGCATCATAACTAATCAAGTCGGACAGAATGTGCAAAAAAGCTTTCGTTCTTGTTTAATTAATTATTTTATGTTAGAAGCATAACTTTCGACAGCCCACTATGTGTGTCTTGGGCTTGCTTAAATCTCTTAGGTTTAATGGGCATACTTAGAAATATTAATTTGCACTTTAATTATTTTGGTGAAAGGCCCATGTTTAAAGATCTTTTATGTAGTTAGGATTTCTTTCTTTTCAAGGGATATAAATATATCGTAATAAACATTGTTTAGGGTTAGATTGGATGAATAATGAATTCTTTACGGGAGGATTTTCTTGTCTTCTAGATTACATCATCATCATCATCATAATCATCATACCCCGAAGTCCCGCAGTAAAGCGGGGTATCGGGAGGTTTGATAGTACACAGCCTTACCCCTACATAGTGGAGAGGTTATTTCCGGTAGACTCACATGCAGATGTGATAGGATAATAATGAAAAAAAAAATCTTACACCCCTACAAAGACTTATCTTCTCGTTGCTAGTTGCGCTAGGAATCTGCACTGAGCGACCTGAAGATATGACAATCCTGCGGTTTGATACGTCCATCGTAGTAATCTTCCCTCCTAATAAAAAAAAAGATTGGACGTCCTATGCGGTAAGGGTGAGGTGTGAGGACTCTAAATTATGCCGTTTACCCTTATTCGATCCCGCCAGACTTTCCTAATTCAAGCCACTGCCTCAATGAGGGCCAACTCTGACATATCTTTCTTTATTACTTCTCTCCAAGTCTTGTAAGGCCTCCCTTTTATCCCTTGTAGCCACTAAGGTTTATTTGCTCACAGCGTCGTACCGGAGCATCCAAGGGCATCTTGCACACATGCCCAAACTACCTAAGTCTTTTCTCCCTCAACTTGTCAGCAATACTAGCCACCTATACTCTGTCTCTCACTGTCCTATTCCGTATCCTATCTCTTTTGGTAATGTCACGCATCCACCCAAGCATACGCATTTCTGCTATCAACAATTGTCGCATATGCCTACGCTTTGTAGGCCAGCACTCTGCACCATATAACATGGTTGGCCGAATCACCATTCTACAGAACTTCCCTTTAAGTTTTAAAGGGACCTTAACACATAAAACACCTGATGCACTCCGCCATTTGACCCGCCCAGATCGAATACGATGTACTATATCGTTATCGATGCTACCATCTCTCTGAATGATAGATTCGAGGTATTTAAAACTCGATTTGTGTGGTATGATGTCAGTATCAATTGCTGCCGCTGCCTCGTGTACCATTTGGCTACCCAAAAAGTTACATTCTAAATACTCCGTCTTGGACCTGCTCATTCTGAAACCTTTTGATTCTAACGCTTCTCTCCAATGTTCTAACTTGGCATTGACCCCCTCCTTAGTCTCATCCACCAGGACAATATCGTCAGCAAATAACATACACTAAGATACCTTTCCTTGAATGTTTTTGGCAAGTTCATCTAACACTAAAGTGAACAAAAAAGGGCTTAAGGCTGAGCCTTGGTATAGTCCAACACAAACAGAGAACGCTTCCGTGTCGCCTCCTATCGTCCTTACACTAGTCAATGCTCCTTTATACATATCCCTAATCACTCTGATATAAGTCCTAGGAATGCCCTTTGCCTCCAAACACCTCCATATGAGTTCTCGCGAAACCCTGTCATACGCCTTCTCCAAATCTACAAAAACTATATGCAAATCCTGTCTTCGTTCCCTGTAGCATTCCATCAGTCTCCAAAGTAGATGTATTGCTTCTGTCGTGGACCTACCAGGCATAAATCCGAATTGGTTGTCTAATATAGAAGCAGCTCTCCGAATTCTCTTTTCAATTACCTTCTCCCACAACTTCATGGTATGACTTAATAGTTTAATGCCTCGATAATTGTGACATTGTTGGATGTCTCCTTTGGCCTTGTATAAGGGGATTAACCTACTCAATCTCAATTTATCCGGCATCTTGGTTGACTCGAGGATCACGTTAAAGAGCTGAACTAACCACTCAACACTAACAACTCCTAAACGCTTCCATACCTCTATAAAGATCTCATCCGGCCCTACGACCTGTTTACTCCCCATCCCCCTCAAAACCTTTGTAACTTCTCCCCTTGTGAGCCTCCCCCATGAGTACCCGTTTAGAAATTGTCCCGACAGGGGGTGTTCCCCTAACTCTATGTTGACCAAAATATCCTCGTTATAAAGGCCATAAAAGTATCTCTGCTACCTCCTTTTAATGGCTTGGGTCTCTGTGAGTACCTGTCCTGCTTCGTCACGGATACAACAGACTTGGTTGAAATCCTCCGTCTCACGTGCCCTAGCTCTTGCTATCTTGAAAATTCTTTGTGCTCCTTTGACAGTATCCAAATCCGTGTACGTATTCTCGTAGGCTTCTCCTTTAGCCACTGAGATAGTCTTCTTTGCCTTCTGTTTTGCCAGTCTATACCTTACTCTATTAGTTACCCACTCCTCTGTTGCATTTGCCAACAGAGCTTTAAAAGCTCTCTTTTTCTCCTTTACCGTCCCCTAGACCTTGTCTGACTACCACCAGGACTCCATCCGCCCCCTCCCCTGTCTTTTAGAAACCCCAAGGAGTTTTGTGGCGGTCTCTCTCACCATGGGAGCTACTCCCCACCACATCCGATTCGCATCCCCACATCCCATGTTGTATTAAACCTAACCTGAGTCTTAAAATGTTCCACCATGTCCCCTTCTAGTCTCCACCATCTAATTTTGTGAAATCGCTCGGTGAATTGCTGTGCCATCCATCCCTTAATCCCTAGATCCAAAACTAACAATTTATGTTGGGTTGATAGGCATGCGGTCAGAAGTACTTTGCAATCCTTGCACAATGATCTGGCTCTTGTCCTGACAAGGAGATAATCAATTTGTCTTTATACTTTTGAATTAAACTTGTGCTACATTGTACAATTTTTTCACAAATCGCAAAAAAATTGATTGTACTATAAATGTTTATAAATTAGCATCTACTTAGCATGTCCAAGTGAGAAGAAGAAAGATGAAAGTAGCTTAACCTTTTTGTATAACCTTGCATAAGCTTCCCATCGTTTCACTTGTAAGGAAGATCTTCTGTTTGCAACTGCTTCAGAAGCTGCCAAACCAGAGCTCACAGCGACAAGCAATTCTCTTCCACCATTATCCACTCTGAAGTCATATTTTCAAACTGTTAGAAAATAAAAGATTTAGTATGATTTCCCTTCCTAATTTCTAGTTGTTTCTATTTTTGAATAAAGGACCCAAATCCCTAAATTGGGGTTAAGGATCCTTAGAAATAAGGTAGTGTATATTTGAGTTACTCTATTTAGATTATTTTTGTTTTATGTATTCTATCATAAACAAAAATGAGAAAATAAAGTTTTCCTAAAAAATCCTACGTGGTATCAAAGCCATAAGGTTTCAAATCTAAAAAATGGCAAAGACTGCCATGACCGGTGAGCAGAACCCAAAACACATCAGGGGTTACCTATGAAACAAACCCAGATAGCTCTCTCTATACTAGTGTTGATAATATAAACACCAATTCTTATTTACAAATTTTCGTTCAAAAACTGAACAGAAGAAACTACCTTGAGTGGTCTCAGTCCGTCAAACTTGTACTTGAAGGCAGAGGAAAGCTCGGGTACATCACTAGGGAAGAGAAGCAGCTAGAAGAAAAGGAGCCTGGCTTAAAAAGATGGAGGGCAGAAAATTCCTTGGTGACAGCATGGCTTCTAAATTCGATGGAGGCAACAATTGCAAAGCCAAACATGTTCCTGCTAATAGCCAAAGCAATGTGGGACTCCATCTGGCAAACGTACTCAGACTTGGAGAATTCTTCACAGATTTTTGAATTAAAATCAAGGCTTTGGCAATCCAAGTAAGGAGAATGTGAGATTACTGTGTATTACAATGAGATGGTGGCTCTTTGGTTGGAACTAGATCAATGTTATGAAGATGAATGGGAGAATCCAAATGATTGTGCAAGGTATAAGAAAAGAGAAGAGAATGATCGTGTCTATATGTTCCTTGCAGGAGTAAATAGGAGCTTAGATGAGGTAAAGGGAAGAATTCTTGGCCGAAAACCACTTCCCTCAATTCGTGAGGTTTTTTCGGAGTTATGGCAGGAAGAAAACAGAAGGAGAATCATGCTCAGCAATGTTGCACCACCAACCAAGGCTGAGAACTCAGCTCTTGTCTGCCGGAACTCAGGAGGAATTGATGAAGACGGAGAAAGGAATTATCGGCCATGGTGTGATCTTTGTAGAAAACCATGGCACACTAAAGAAGCATGCTATTCATGGGAAGCGAGCACATTTAAAGAAAAAACAAGAAAGGAATGGCAGGGCACTTCAAACCGCAACTGATGATTCTCAAGAGCAATCAATCCACTCGGATGAGCAATCTTTCACAAAGGAACAGTTAGAGCATCTACACAAACTTTTTAAACCTCCACAATTCTCTGTTACTCCTTCACGTTCTCTTGTAGCCCAAGGTAATTCTTGTGTTACAGCCGTCTCCAATTTTGGTCTTTTCTCCTAGTCTTTAGATTATAGATTCCAGAGCAATAGATCACATGACAAATTGCTCCCAACTGTTCTCATCATATAATCCATGTGCACGAAACAAAAAAATTAAGATTGCTAAAGGATTTTTTTTTACAATAGCCGAGATTGGTTCAATCAAAGTTTCCCCGCTTATAACTCTTTGTAAAGTACTTCATGTTCCAAAATTGTCTTGTCACCTTCTTTCTATCAGTAAAATAACCCATGACCTAAAGTGTCAAGCTAATTTGCATCCAACTCATTGTGAGTTTCAGGAAACGGCCTCGAGGAGGATTATTGGCAATGCTAGGGAAAAAGGAGGACTGTATTTCTTTGAAGATGGAACAATCCTAGGTAAACTACCGTTTATGCTTTGAATCTGAATTTTCTTCTAGTAATCATGAAATAATGCTATGGCACTATAGACTTGGTCATCCAAACTTTCATTACTTAAGACAATTATTTCCTCCTCTTTTTATTAATAAAAATCCATCTTCATTTCACTGTGAGATTTGTATGTTTGCAAAACAACACCGAGCCACTTATCCTCCAAGACCATACAAACCCACTAAACCATTTTCTTTAATTCATAGTAATGTTTAGGGTCCTTCAAGAACACCAACAATTCTTGGAAAAAAATGGTTCGTCTCATTTATAGATGATCACACTAGAATAAGTTGGGTATGTTTATTGAAAGAAAAATCTGATGTTGAAGAAGTTTTTTAAAAACTTTTATACCATGGTTCAAACACAATTTGGTGGAAAAATTCAGATCTTTAGAAGTGATAATGGGAAGGAATTTTTTAATAAGACATTGGGGAGTTTTTTTATTGAAAAGGGAATTATTCATCATAGTTCATGCAATGATACCCCCAAAAGGAGTTGCGGAGAGAAAAAACAAACGTCTACTAGAAGTATCAAGAGCATTACTTTTCACAAAAAACGTTCCAAAGTACCTTTGGGGTGAAGCTATTCTCACAGCAACCTATCTTATTAATCGAATGCCCTCAAAGATTTTAGATTTCAAAGCTCCTTAAGTTTTTTCAAAAAAATATTCATCCTCTCGGATAGTATCCGATTTACCCATTAAACTCTTTGGATGCATAGTTTTTGTCCACAATCATGACCCAAACAAAAGTAAACTTGATCCTAGAGCTCGAAAATGTGTTTTTGTAGGATATTCACCTATTAAAAAGGGCTATAAATGCTATGATCCTACTTTGAAAAAAATGTTTGTTTCCATGGATGTATCCTTTTTTGAAACGACACCCTTTTTTAAGTCTCCTCTTCAGGGGGAGAAAAATAATGAAGATCCAACTTGGGATAAAATCAAAACCTTGGTGAATGAAACCTTGGTGAATGAAGATCTTTTCCAGATTCAGAATAATTCAATGTTTGAACCTGTGTCAAACATCTCACCAACAAAGACTGTTTTAACTCAACCCGAACAAGACCAAAGTGATAAAAAAGATGGGCCAAGTCTTGTCCTAGCAGAAAATAATGATTCCTTTGAAGGAGATGAAAGAAGAAAAAATTTGGATTGATTTACACCCAGAAAAACTTGACTCAGGAAAAGATGTCCGAAAATTCCCAACAAGGCCAAGATTTCAACTCGGGGCAGGACCGAAACTCTTCTAGTATGCCTCTTTCAGTTCAAAACTCTCCAGGTGATACTCCCTCCTTATATTCTATTTATGAAGAAAAACCCATTACAAATATTTATATTCCTATTGCTCTTCGGAAAGAGGTTAGGTTGTGTACTAAAAACCTAATGTCAAAATTTGTCTTATAAAAACCTATCTTCTGCTTTCTCCTTCTTCACTAATCAAATGTCACTTGTGGAGAATCCAAAAAATGTTCAAGATGCTTTATAGGTTCCTGAATGGAAGGAAGCAATTCTAGAAGATATGAGAGCTCTTGAGAAGAACAAAACATGGGAAGAAGTGGATTTGCCAAAAGACAAGAGGATCGTAGGGTGTAAATGAGTATTTACAGTAACATACAACTCGGATGGATCCCTAGAGAGATATAAAGCGCGGTTAGTTGCTAAAGGCTTCACCCAGACGTACGGAATCGATTACATGGAGACCTTTGCTCCAGTAGCAAAAACTAACACTGTAAGAGTGCTTCTTTCAATGGCTGCCAGTCTAGATTGGCTTTTACAACAATTAGATGTCAAGATGCATTCATGAACGGAGACTTGGAAGAAGAAGTTACATGGATGCTCCATCGGGTTTTGAAGAAAAAATTGGCTCGAAGGTATGCAGATTAATTAAATCCCTTCATGGTTTGAAGCAATCACCCTGGGCTTGGTTCGAGAAGTTTACTTGTTCGGTGAAAAGGCAAGGTTATCCACCATCTCAAACAGATCACACAGTGTTCTTTAGGCACTCATCAAGTGGAAGAATCATAGCCTTCATAGTCTATGTCAAAGACAGTATCCTGACAGGCAATGACTTAGAAGAGATGTATCGCTTAAAGAAGAATTTGGCTACTGAATTTGAAATCAAAGATTTAGGTTTGCTCAAATATTTCCTAGGAATGGGAGTATTAAGATCCAAAAGGGGGATTGTTGTTAGCCAAAGAAAGTATGTACTAGATTTGTTGAAAGAGAAAGGGATGAGTGGATGTAAACTGGTAGATACACCAGTGGATCCAAATGTGAAACTAGGAAAGAGCAAAGGAGGATACCAATGGATACAACAAGATATCAGAAGCTGGTAGGTAAGTTAATTTATTTATCTCACACTTGGCCAGACATAGCCTTCGTAGTCAGCCTTGTGAGTCAATTTATGCACTCACCTACAAAGGAACACCTTGAGGCTACCTATATTTTAGAAAAAAAAATTCAATTTAGGATCGAAATCTACACTAATGCAGATTGGGTTGGGCCCTCTACTGATCGGAGATCAACAAAGGGATATTGTTCCTACGTGTGGGGTAATTTGGTAACTTGGAGAAGTAAAAAGTAGAGTGTAGTAACAAGAAGTAGTGTTGAGGCTGAATATAGAGCAATGGCCAATGGTGTTTGTGAAATACTATGGCTGTAGTGGATACTAAAGGAGTTAAAGTTGCCTTTAGAGACTCCTATGAAGTTATACTGCGATCACAAAGCCGCAATCAATATAGCAAATAACCCAGTGCAACATGATTGAACTAAACACGTTGAATTTGATCGACATTTTATCAAAGAGAAGCTAGGAGGATTAATCTGTATGCCATTTGTTCCAACAAAACAACAAACAACAGATATCCTCACAAAGGGATTGAGCAAGTCATCATTTGATTCCTTATTAGCAATTTAAGTTTGCATGATATCTATGCACCAACTTGAGGGGGAATGTTGGAAAATAAAAGATTTAGTTTGATTTCCTTTCCTAATTTCTAGTTGTTTCTATTTTTGAATAAAGGACGTGAATCCCTAAATTGAGGTTAAGGATCCTTAGAAATAAGGTAGTGTATATTTTAGTTACTATATTTAGATTATTTCTGTTTTTATTAGTCTTTTCCAAGGGTACAAAGTAATCCTATAAATTCAATGTATTATGTCATAAATAAAAATGAGAGAAAATAAAGTTTTCCTAAAAAATCCTACACAGACCATGGCTTATGAATTCAATTTCATAAGGTATGAAAAAATTGATAAGCAGCAAACTAATTGTCGAGAAACCATTCAACCCCAAACTTAAGTTGTAGTGTGGGGCCGCCAGTAATGGACTATATATCGTTGTAACATGCTCTCTCTCATAAATGGTTGACAAATGAAAACAAGGCACAAATCCAACATAAAAGAGAAAGCACAACTTGAACTGTAAGGTGAGGTCAATGATTATATATTATTCTAACTAGAACAAACCTATAAACACGACATACCTTATTATAACAGCAGCAAGCAACTGACTTCCTTCTACTCTAAGGACTGGATGCCCAACTCTCAAGGATTTGTACTTATGGAATTGATCAATTTCCATGGTACTGTGACCTTTAATTTCATTGGAGAAGTATGAACCATTCATTTCAAATTCATCCATGTTGCTAACAGGAAACAATTTGTTCCCAGTTTCTTTATAAAGCCAATGTGCAGCAAGTCCATGCTCAGCGCACTCGTGCATTTTCTGCAAATTATTGCATCATTCTAGCAAGCTGAACACAAAATTATAGCACCTTATTTTTGGTTCTGAAAATTAGAGAAACCTGGCACCTGTGTTCTTATTTGCACTTCAAGAGGTGCACCATCAAGACCTTGCACTGCAGTATGCAGAGACTGCAATAATTAAACAAAAAACAAAAAGTTAAATTAAACTGTGAACAAAAATAAGGGTAGCAATATGAATTCTTAGATCATTTTCCCACAATATCAACATAGGATATATGTTGTGGAACCAATACCATCACAATTGGTAGCCAACTGTGAACAAAAATAAGGGTAGTGATATGCATTGTTAGATCATGTTCCCACAATATCAACATAAAAAATATGTTGGTAGCCAAAGACCTTCACAAGACCAAACAGATTTCCAGGAACTATTTTAGTTTAAGAAAAAACACAAACTTTCATGCATAACAAAAGTGCAAGTGGACTTCTAAGTAGATAGGATGACTTCCCTCCTAGATTAGAAATGTTTAATAACATTGGTAGTATCAATAGTAAAAGATATTGTGGGAAACATGAACATTTTAGGATTCTTATATCTTTTTAGAATAACCTATTTAATTAGGATATCTCATGATCATTAGATCTCATTATTCTTGTTTCCTGCTCAGTTGTAACATGTATATAATTGACCCTCTTGTAACCTATAAGGAAGCAATGATAGAAAATATTTTCTCAAAGTTTGAAATGGTACTAAACCTATAAGGCTTAGAATTCTTGAAAAAGACCTTAGATATGCTTAGAGAACATCTTTATTGCCCAAATATGAGACGATATGTTGAAAGGGTTTGTGCCAAGTGTATTGGATGTAAACAAGCTAAGTCTATGTCTATGCCTCATCGTTTGTATACACCTTTATCTGTACCTAGTAAACCTTGGGTTGATATATCTATACACTTTGTATTGGGATTACCTAGGACTAGGAAACGTAGAGATAACATATTTATTGTTGTGGACAAATTTAGTGAAAGGGCTCATTTCATTGCTTGCCAGAAAACAGATGATGTAACAAACATTGCTGATCTTTTCTTTAGTGAAGTTATTCGACTTCATGGTGTGCTAAGAATCATTGTTTCAGATAGGGATGTTAAGTTCCTAAGTCACTTTTGGAGAGTTTTGTGGGGAAAGTTGGGTACTAAACTTTTATTTTATACATATCATCCACAAACTGAGGTAGTTAATAGGACTTTAGGAACCATATTGCATGCAATTGTTGGGAAGAACTTGAAAACTTGGGAAGATTGTTTGCTATTCATTGAATTTGCATATAATCATTCTACACATTCTTCTACAGGTTATTCTCCATTTGAAATTGTGTATGGTTTTAATCCATTAACTGCGTTGGATTTGACGCCTTTACCTTTGACTAAGATTGCTAGTGTTGACAGATTTGGGATGTGTATAATTAGGATTCTTCCGTTATTATTCTTCCTTAATTAGGATAGCTTTTCCTATATATTCATGTGTATATGCCTTGTAAAGTATTATTAGAGAATGGAAAAATTCTTCATGGTACCAGAGCAAGATGCCAATTCCGGAGATTGAGTTTTCTCTCTCCTGCATCTACAGTTTTTTCGTTTCTGTCCAACTAAGGGGTTGAGTTTTCTCCTCCTCTCTCGACAACGCCCACACTAGAAGACCGCCAGGGTCAAGTTCGGCCAGCCACCGGAGTTTCGTCGCCATCCAGCGTCGCGCGTGCTGTCACACGCCGCCTGAAGATCCGGTGACACTATTCACCCGCTGGTGTGTGGGGCGCGTGTCACCATCTCCGGCCACCGTCCGACTCGGTTTTTCGCCCAGATCCGATCTCCGGCCTTCCGCGACTCCGATAAGCCAATCTCCGGTCACTTCCGACGACGTGTATTTTTGGGTTCTTCTGAACAGGTTCTGGATTTCTTATTGTTCTCTGCCTATTCTTCAATCATCCTATCATCATGTCAGACGTTAAGCAAAGAAATGAAGTAGATAAACCTCACGCCTTTAGTGACAGTCCCTACATTCAAATTAGCCCTATTAAACTGGATGGCTGTGGTACTTATTTGGCTTGGTCTAGATCATGTTTACTGTTTATTAAGGCTAGAAGGATGCAGGGATACATTAATGGAGATAAGAAGCCACCAACTGTTAATGATCCATATTTTAGTCAATGGGATTTTGATAATTCTTTGGTTATGTCTTGGCTTATTAATTCTATGGATCCTAAAATCTCTAGATAGTATTTACTGCTTGATACTGCGGAGAAAGTATGGCAAGCTGCAAAAAATACCTATTCTCGAGTGGGAAATGATGCTCGGATTTTTGAACTCCGTGAGAAGATTCATGGCACAAAACAAGGTGAGCTTTTTGTTTCAGAATATTTCTCTGAGTTGAGTAGTTTATGGCAGGAGTTAGATTATTATCAAGATTTTCAGGCTAAATGTGCTGATGATGCAGTACTGATACAAAATATGATTGAAAAAGAGAGGGTGTATGATTTTTTGGCTGGTTTGAATCCTGAATTTGATCAATTGAGAGTTCAAGTTATTGGCAGATCTCCTTTTCCCTCTCTTGAGGAGGCACATTCTTATATTCAGCAGGAAGAGACTAGAAGAAGTGCCATGCTTTACACTGCACCAGTTGAGAAATCAGGTTTAACTGCACATATTACTCATGAGCAGACAAAGAGTATTGCTTCTGATAAAGATCAGTTACTGTGTGATTATTGTGGAAAGCCAAGACATTCAAAGGAAACTTGCTGGAAATTGCATGGGAGACCTGTTAGGGGTCGTGGAAAGCGAGCTAATTCAACAAAGGCTTAGGCAAATGTGGTAGAAACCATAGATTCTTCCAAGGAGACAGTTTCAGCCGCTCTCCCTTCTGATGAAATCCAGCATTTCAGGCAACTTCTATCTCAGTTCAATTCCTCCTCAGGTGCTACATCCAATTTTCTTAAATCAGGTAATCCGTGTGCTCATCTTAATTCATAGATTATTGATTCTGGTGCGAATAGACATATGACATGCACTTCTAAAGGCTTTCTTAACTACTCTCCTTGTCTAAAAAAGGATTGTGTCAGGATAGCCGATGGGTCATTAGCTCCTATTTCTGGGACAGGTTCCATTGTCTGTACTCCAAATCTTAAACTGTCTTCGGTTCTTCATGTTCCTCAATTTCCTGTCAATCTTTTATATGTCAGTGCTATCTCCAAAGCTCTAAATTGTAAGGTCGAATTTTTTTCCTGATTACTGTATTTTTCAGGACCTTCGAACCGGGAAGAGGATTGGCAGTGGTGGAGAGCATGATGGCTTATACGTGATGGAAGATGGTCAAGGTGTTGCCTTTTTTGGAGATTGTAAGGATGTCAATAAGGAGATAATACAGCTGCATAGGCGGTTAGGGCATCCTTCCTTTTTTGTCTTAGAAAGATTATATCCCCGGTTGTTTTCTAGGACTCGATTTGATTCTTTATCTTGTGATGCTTGTGAGTATGCTAAACATACTCGGAACTCTTATCCTTTGAGTGATAATAAAACTACTGTTCCTTTTATGCTTATTCATTCTGATGTTTGGGGACCTACTCAGACTGGCTCTCTGTCTGGAAATCGTTGGTTTGTTACCTTTATTGATTGTTGCACTAGGATGACTTGGGTGTCTTTGATTAAAGCAAAAAGTGATGTTTTCTTATGCTTTCAATCGTTTCATCGAATGGTGCAAACTCAATTTGATGCTAAGATAAAAGTTTTGAGAATTGATAATGGGACAGAATACGCGAATAGTAGATTTGGTACTTATTTGAAGTCTCATGGGATTATTCATCAAACTAGTTGTCCTTATACTAGTGCTCAGAATGGGGTGGCCGAAAAGAAAATAGGCATTTATTGGAGGTTGCTAGATCCCTTATGTTTACTATGAATGTTCCAAAACTGTACTGGGGGGATGCTGTTCTGGTCGCCGCCTATCTTATTAATAGAATGTCTCTTAAAACACTCAATTTTAAGACCCCTTTAGAAGTTTTAACTAGGAAGAATGGCTATACTGTTCCACCAAAGGTTTTTGGCTGTGTATGCTTTGTCCATACCAGGAATATTGGCAAACTTGATCCAAGGGCTCTAAAATGTGTGTTCATTGGGTATTCTCCAACTCAAAAGGGCTATAAATGTTATCACCTCCATCTAGGAAGTTTTATGTCAGTATGGATGTTACCTTTCGGGAGTCTGAACCTTACTTTGGCACTAACCAATCACCTCTTCAGGGGGAGAGTAGTGAAGAAGAGGTGATGCCTGTGGTTCTTGGTGATCTTGTTCCAAATGTTGTTCAGGAGGAAAATGAGACTGTTGTTCCAAATGTTGTTGGGCGGTTAGATAGACCCGATTTATTGACATATTTGAGGAAAAACAGGTCTGAAGAAGCCATCATGCCTTCTACACTGTAGGAATCCTCTGGTGAGTTATCTTCTGATTCTGATTTAAACTTACCTATTGCTCAAAGAAAAGGGGTCAGGGCATGT
>JANIPN010000006.1:34566659-34580217 GCA_027478595.1 Erythroxylum anguifugum
CGATTGAATGGGAAGAACTATTTAAAGTGGTCACAACTGGTCCGCACATTCCTAAAAGGGAGAGGGAAATTGAGTCATTTATTGGGTATTGGTCCTTCACAGGATGATCCAAAATTTGTGGCATGGGATGAACAAGACTCCATGGTTATGTCAGAAGAAAGCAATTTCATTCTCAAGTATAGTAGGTTACAGCTATATTCAATATAAATACATGTGTCTATACTAAATAAAGTATCAAATTTCCTAAGATACATGGAAATCTGTATCTTATCCTAATCCCTAGAAATCAGGGATTCATAAGATTTCTATATCTATACAATCTTCTAGATAATACTGCATGATTCTACATAATCCGACAGTTCTCCAGTTTCTTCTTTTCATTATATGAAAGATCATTAATTATTTCATCAATGCCTACTCATCTAGTAAAGGTATATTGTTGTTGTTGTATGTAGATGATAAGCTCATAATTGGGAATAGTTCTACTAGAAGGCAATATCTTAATGTGTCCCTTTATCTTATGTTCAATAAAGGATTGAAGGCCTTTACAACATTTTCTTGACATAAAGGTTGTTCAGTCAAAACATGGCATATTACATCTTAACATGGATGACATATTTACATTTAAGGATAAATATATTCTTGACATGCTCAATAAAGCTAGAATGTTCAAGTCCCATCTTTATATTCTCCCAGAGTCCCAATAAATTATGTATTGATGTCATCCCATAAATCAATGATATTTTGTCTATATTTTCAGTGTATAGCTTAAAAGAAAGTTGCAAACTGGCATCTAACACATTTACCAATGCTTAAAGCTAATAATGATCTAAGCTTTGAAAATGCTAAAAAAAAAGAACGTGTATATCTTCCCTTTAGAGCTTCACATCACTAGGGCCACGGAAACATAATATTAGAAAATAGATAGAAATTGTAGTCTAGGATTGTCAAACACCAAATCAAATTGGAAATTGATGACATTCTTCATTACTAGTTGTAGTAAGTTAAAATAAACCATAAAGGTTTTGACATACCTTGCTATAGATGCTAAACAAGCTCTTTAGTCGACTCGACAATGTAACTTCCATCCCTGGGACATAACTATAAGCAAGAGAGAGAAAGAGAGAGATTCTTTATAAATAAACAAATTGATAGTAATTATGGCTACATATGGGATGTGAATTTTACAAATAATTGTGAAACATGAAAGTAGTTAAGTGCTTGTATATAAAACAAAAGGCAATAATGTCAACTGGAAGCAATACTTACGAAGTGGTTAGATATAGCTCCCTCTCTAGTGCTTCCTCACAGGCAGCAAGAGATGCTAGAGCAGTTTTAGCATCCTGTAGGACCTTCAACTTACCTTGACTCTCACATGTTTTACCAAGATTTTTAAGAAATAAATTTCTCTTCTTTCGATCCAACAAGATGTCAAAAGGGACTACAGCTTCCAAAAGATCCTACACATGATAGGACACATGAGGGCTTATAAGAATTTAGTTGATCCTACCCCGGTGCATCATTTTCATTACTTTCACGAACAAAAATAGATGTCGTGGCAACTAGTCTAACTGGACTAAAACTTTAATCAACACAAAGAGATATGAATACGATAAAATTTGACTTAGTTCTTCAGGCTATAGTTTGAAGTTAATTTCCTGTAGATCTTCAGGCTGTAGTTTGAAGTTAATTTCCTGTAGGGAAATCTTCTCAATAATGTCTACTATACAATTATATTTACAGTTACAACAATAAATTTCTTACGAGACAATAGCTCAAATGTCATAAACATACTATATAAGATCATCTAATCACCTTAAATTAAAGAACCAATATATACAAAATATAAGCAAAAGATATAGTTCGTCTGGTCTTATAACAATTGCAAAATTTAGTTAAGTTTGAAACATTTGTTTTGCATGAGGCCTACAAAATATAAATTCAGCAATACTCCAACTTCAAGAAAAGATCAACACCATTAGCAAGTTTGAAACAACCATGTGGACAAGAATAATAATTACAAAGGTTTAAAAAAAATTCAAGAACAACATCAATTCGTCAAAAGAAATTAAAAATATGATTAGTTTATGCATAAAACAATTAAATGATTATTTTCTCTCAATCTGAATTCCTTTATGGTGGTGCTCTATCGGTCTCTTTCTTTGTCTCTCTTTTTGTGATCTTTTAGCTATCAGGAAAAATAGGCTAAGCAAGTGTATTGTGGAACAGGAAAAAAAAAAATTAACAGTAATAAGAGCTTAGGGCTTACTTTCAAGCTTGGAACATCAATCTCATTAGCCACAAGATCATCATCTTCAGGGGTGTAATTTTTCTCGTTAATAGGCAGCAAGCTAGTTTTAATGGATATTCTCCTTGCAAACCCATTTTTTGTAGTAGTACTCCACATGGAAGCAAGATCAGCCCGCAACTTACAAAACAATTGCGGCTGAATGACACATACAAGTCACAAGAAATATGTTGAAATTGGAAAGATAATTTAGCTAACGAAAAGATGCCACAATGAATTTATCACAAGAGTCAAGGATTTATGCTTGGATCTAGACCAATGCTTGATAGAATTTAATGCTTCAATGTTTAAGAAGTTTTCAAGCTAATTTTTGGTCTAGATTGAAAAATGTTTGAAAAGGCTCTATTAAGTCATTCTATGCAAAAGCTCTCTCGATTTAAGTAGTCTAGTGCATTAATGTTATACTATCCTTGAATTATAAGAATCCAAACAGTAGACTTCTTCATATAATATTTATCAAGGTCAACTTCAATCAAATTTGTTGATGGTTATTTATAGTCAAAATATTAAATTCCAATTAAATCCATTATATCCATTTGCATAAAATCTCCATTTAATCACCACTTAAATTCTTCAATATTAGTAAATTTGAGATTCCCATTGATACGGAAAGAAATTCTCTTTATTTTTTCACACATGGTTTGAATAAATAAATAGACTTAAAGAGCGCAATATTTCTTGTCATATTATCAAAATATGTAAAGTCTTATAGATTATTAGCTAAACTACCTTATTAAAATAAATGAAGCCTAACTTGTGCAGCGATGAATTATGCCTGTCTAGATCTGCAAAACAGTTAACAAACACGTGTTAAACACACCTGAAGAACAGCAAAGGATAGATCTTCTAGCTCGGCTTTCAATGCCCATAAACCTAATCGGGATGCAAGGGAACACCAAATAAGTAAGGTCTCTTCAGCTACAGCTTCAGCCTTTGACAATGGTAGAGCATAACTGCAACAAAAAAAATTATGTCTTTGTGGTAGTTAAGGATGTAGAAATTTGTGGTAGTTGCCTTTCTGGTAGTTTTTGTGGTAGTGGTAGAATTTGATGAACCTTCTTGACATTGGAGTATAAGAAAGTTATCTAGTAGAATTTCATGAACCTTCTTGACATTGGAGTATAAGAAAGTTATCTATCTTGCACAGTGAACACAAAAGGAGAACAATCAATCAATGAGTAACATTAATATAGGAAAATAATGGCTCTTATACAAGAGGAATTGGTTTGGTGGGGAGAGAGAAAACTAATAACCACCATAAATTGATGATATCAAGAAAGTTAAGAACCAGTACATAGTTCTCATGTTGTGGAGACGGTCTGCAAGCTTGATTAGAACGACTCGTGGATCATCAACCATTCCCAAAAGCATCACACGTAGACTATCAGCCTTAGAAAATAATAATAAAGTCATGAGAGTAAGTTTGAAGCAATAAGCTATTGGTTTTATGTTGTTGTTATTAGAAATAAAAAATTGTCAATTTTCTTCTCTTTTATTGAAATCTTTTCATTAATATTTTCATTTCTATTCTTGCACAGCAAGCAACTAGAGCTAATACTCACAACATAAAAAAATTTCATTAATGATTAATGAAAGATGCAAATCCATAGAAAAATCAAGAAAGACTAATTCAACCCAAAATGATTTATTAAAAAAAATTACGTCACTCGACCAACCATCACGAGAAGTGTTCAACTAAGTTATGGTTCTTGCACCATTTTATTAAGAGTCAATCATATGAACATAATAAAAATATTTGACAAAAATTGGTTCTCAACTAATCACTTAAACCTCAAGAAAAAAGTAAAGATTATGGGGCTAATCAGAAGTCCAAGAATGCAATATTAAGCACTACAAACAAAAAGGATGGCATGGAAAAAGATGTTCATTCTTGTCGTAGGCACCAATTTGTCCAAGTGTAGAAAAGTAGAAGAAACAATTGGATGGCTTCTGATTAACTAGGTTTTATCCCATACATATAAAACAATAAGTCAACACAAGCTATGAATAACATTTCAATAAAGGTAGAAAACTAATATTAATCTTAACTAGGTTTCAGCCCATCTAGTTGTAATAGTAGGACAATTATAAGCTATCACTAGTATAACAAAAGAAGACACAAACTATTATAGTATGTAAATCACTCCATGCAATGGTATTTACTTGATTAGATAAGATCACGTGCAAAAGACATTTAACTTAATAATAAGGAGTAATCAAATCACACAAGTATCAAGCTAGGCTGAAATCGGTTGAAGAATAATGGCTTTATATGGTTTCTAGCATCATTTTTAAGTTTCATACCTCTTCATGGCCAATGGAACCCTGGTTCTCATTTAGCCTACGATGTCTACGTAGTAGCTGGGAAAAGAATTTACATGGACATGAAACAAGTTAGGAAAACATAGATGTCCAAGGATGATAAAAATTCAACATGAAACGAAAAATGATAATAACACTCAAATCAAGGAAATAGATAATACATGTTTGCGATGTAACACAACAAAAAAAGAAAAATAAAAGAGTAAAGTGATAGCAGATAAACCAGATTAATAAAATAATTAGAAGTTACCACTATAAATTTTCAGCCTAATGAATAAGCAAATTACCTTAGCCCAAGAATTTCAATATTTAGCATAACTTGTATTCATGCATGACATTTTGTAAATAATGTTGGTAACCATGTATTAAAACTAAAAACATTGTCAATTGTTACAAAAATGCAAGTTTTATAAAGGAACACACACCTCAAAAATCAATACCAACCATAAAAGGAGGAGGAAAGATAGATTTTGAAACATTGCCTCAATAACAATTCTATAAATATGAATAGTTAAACTACATAAAAGAAGTTCTATGTTGCTCGAAAAAACAAAATGAGTAGCATAACAATTTTTCTATTCCCAATACGCATGGCCACTCCCCTGATGTGTATTACCTAGAAGTCAAAATTCACTTTTCCTTCCACCAATTAGACAGTTACAAGATAAGCATCATTTATCTTTCAGACACCGCATAAGGTTTAATTACATTTCTCTATGAGTAATTTTTTCAAATGAAAGGAAAAAATCTGTTTAACAATAGGATAGAGATGTCCCTATCTCACTCTTCCACCATAGAAAGAAGAAAACCACTTATTAATGTAATCTATTTGATTCTTTTAAGAGAACTAGAGAAAACAAAAGGACAACAATATGGTGATAAGAAAGAAGCATGGAAATTTCATCAAAATAAATAGATAATCTATTACCTGATTAATGTAACTCAATCGTGAAACACCAGATACCAACTTTGCTACATCATCACCAAATTCTTCTGCTATATTTCGTAAACTTTTAAATGTATCATCAACCACATCATGAAGAATCCCGGCCACCACTGTGTCAACAGCCTACAGAAGGTTTTAAAACTCATAAAGGTATACCAATAATAAATTCATGCAATATTTTTCCTTACAAGCACAAAGGGTAAATCAAACCAAGCAGTCAAGACCAAATTAGCACCTCTCCGCTACAAATCTTTTTTAATGTCTTATTTTAAAACATCAAAACAAAACCCTCAAGGGCAAAAATAAAGTTTATCATTTATTTACTAGAGGATGTCTTGTAGTTAATGCACAGAATCATAATGTCAGATTACCATCTAGCTTTTTAAAAGAAAATCGTTTAGAACTGCTACATGAGAGATGACCATCCATCCTCATTTGAAGAAATAATCATTCAACAATATTCTAAAGAAAGCACTACTCGAACATGCAATGTACATAAAAGCTTGCAATTCGACAGCTAGAAGAAATGCACAATATGAAGGTAGCAAATTTAAACAAATAACACAAAAACCTAACTACAGAATCGAACAACTCAATAATATGGAGCCATATTACTTATAAAGGTGGCCAATACTATAACTAACATGCTTCAAAAGACAATTTCCAAGAGTAAAGTCTGTATAAAAGACTCTATGATGTACTGAACAAGAATTAAGGATTATCTACTCTTAGAATTTGAATAGGAGTCTACATATATCAAATTTTATAGTAGGTTAGCTTATATGCAAAATTCTAGTACCCATAAATGGAAACTAATGATTTTAATCAAATGATTTATTAAAATCATTACAATATCTATTCCCATAATTTATGGGATACTCTCTAATCTCATGATTTATGGGATATTCTAACATAATAGGAAAATCAATTAAATACAATCAATCAATCAATATCCATGATTTTGCCACACTCTCCCTCAAACTAGTGAATAGGTATTCTCCAATCCCAGCTTGTACACAACAATACAAAAAATTGAGCTACTCAAACCTTTAGTGAATAAGTCAACCAACTGACCATGAGTAAACACATAAGGAATGCAAATTAATCCACTCTCTAACATTTCTTTGAAGAAGTGCCTATCGATTTGAATGTGCTCTGTTTGATTATGTTGAACTAGGTTGTGAGCTATGTTGATTGCAAATTTGTTGTCACAATATAGCCATCCTACTTGAATCTTCAAAGAACAAGCATGTGTCACTTATTTTAGGAATCATAGAATTCCACAACCAAGTCATGATCATGGAATATTCTTCATCCCATGCTTCGAAATGAGAATCTCCTAGTTTTGGTCCCATACCTATGAGATGGCTAATGTTTCCTTTTCCTTTTCCTTTTAGAATTGTACAAACAATTTAGGACCATTTGAGGTAGCTTTTCTCCATCCAATCTATATGTTGCCTGGATACTTTGTAATTACCCTGGCTATTGGAATCGACTATGCAGTAGTGGTACTACTTGCTTCTTCAACTTTTGACATTTTCCTCCCTTTACAAAGAAGCTAATCCTTAGATAATTCCAACAATTAAGGTTGGAAGAAATACTCTATTTTAGCGGGGAACAGAGCACAATAATTAGCAATGAAGACTAAAATGAAAGATAATAAAATAGGGAGGAGACATCAATAAAGGTTGAAATGGAAGGAAGGAAATAAGGTGCAACAATGAAGGTTGAACTAGAAAAAGAGAAATATATATATATATATTTTAGCAATGAAGGCTGGAAACAATTTGATCCAAAGAGACTAATTTAGCTCTGATACCATCTTAGAATTTGTAAAGGAGTTTGCATATATCAAATGTTTACGTCATGTTCAGCTTATATACAAGCCAAGGCAGGAAATGTCAGGAACTCTGAAGGAAATCCTAGCGATAAGGCAATGGATGCAACAACAGGTATTCCATAGCATTGGAAATGGAGAAAGCACGTCCTTTTGGTACGATAATTGGCATTGTAAAGGTCCCCTATATCAGGTGGAAGAGATACAACCCTTGAAATTGGTGGTGAATCCAGAAACTAAAGTGAGTGTATTAATTAGAAACTGATATGGCCATTCCGTAATAATAGAAGTGTTAGCCTCATAATGGAAGAGCTATTGCTTGGTTGGGGAACCTTAGCGTACATAATCCAACTGATCTCAAAGCAATTAAGTTAAGCTGGACAGATTTGGTGTTCTACATCTGGAAGGAGTGAAATGGTTTTTTCAGGACATTTTCCTCCATTGCAGATTGGCCATATTAGCAAGAGGAATAGTAGCAAATCTGTCAAGTAGTATGAAGAGAAGATGGGGTTTGGAGTAATACTGGTGTATGTGGTCTTATAAGTACCCCTTAGATATCAAGATGTAAACGATTACTAGGAACCATAACTCTGTGTAATCTAGACCATTTGGATTATCCTCGACCTTTTGTACTCTAGATGCAAATATATTTAATCAATGAAATCTTTATTTTTCCAAAAAATGTTATAGTACCGATAACTGGAAACTAATGATTATAATCTCACAATTTAGGGGATAATCTAATATTGAATATTTGATGCCATAACTTAAGAGATACCCTCTAATCCCATAATTTATGGATATTCTAACATAATAAGAAACACAATCAATCAATATACATGATTTTTCCACATCTACAATGTGGAAATAAAAGGAATTTGACATAGGTGGCACAATGTTGCAACAAAATCATTACAACTCTTCTGTTTTGGTGAATGATAATCTAAAATATTAAGTATTGGTTTCATGAACTAGGAAATAAGTACACATGTTTATGCATATCCCGGCCAAGAATTATAGGTTCATCCTCCAACATGGCACAGTGCAGAGAGAAAGTCACTTTGAAAGTGACACATGAATAATTGTAAAATACTGTGGCTGTTAAAAATCTTAATGAAATAGGAAAGGAAATTGGTAATTTTTGTTAAGCAAGCAAATGGATATACATGCTTCAAAAATAATTGCATGCAATTACAAGCACAATGAAATCCCAAATAATTTGAGATGAAATTATATAAAGGAAATGTAAAATGACACTAAGCCCAATTCGCCCCTCTTATGTTAGCCTTCTATTTTTATTGTTTCCTTATCCTATTTGAACTAAGACTAGTCAATTTTAATTAGTTTTGAAGCCCAAATCCGTGTGGGATTTGTTCTTGGGCAGATTTGTTTCAAGAAAGCCTTCTGGATGATTTGGGCTCTCTTTAGGGTTTTTTAGGTTATCTTTGTTAGGGTTTGTATCGCACAAGGGTATTTAAACCCTTGCTTTATGAATGAATAGTACATCAAACGTGAATAGAATTTTGAGAGCATTCTTCAAGAGAGAATATGGATTCTTGTTTGTTTTACCTTAAGGATTGATTCAACTTATCAAGTAAGTTCTAACTTGTAGCGTTAATTCAATTCCTACAATCTTTACACTCTTTGTTACCAATTCCTTGCTGTTTTGGGGGGTGAAGGGTCTTGTTAGATTGATTGAATTTAGGTTTGGGAACAATCATTGAAACGGAAGTCATCTAGACATTGATTCTAGGTTGTTGCTGTATCACATTTGATTCTGAACCATCCAAATGAAATGAGTAAAAATTCATAATTTTCCAAATACATTGTTAGTCTATGTCATCGTAAGAATGATTTATTATGATCCAAGTTCATGTTGCAAAAGAGAAAGGATACACGAAGGTTTTTGTTTCTCTTATCCTTACGGAATCAATTGAGAAATGGCATTTGAAAATTTTTAAACTAATAATAGTTACACTAAACAAAAGGCCTCTTACTCTTCCTAGAAAACAAGTTAAAGAAATTATGCAAACGACAAAGCTAAATGAGACACAATGTATCACAAACTTAAACTTGAAAAAGACAACATAATTAAGCAAGCACACAAAATAATACAAAAGCAAACTCTAAGAAACAACGTACTCGCTTTCCATTTGAAGGTACAAGTGTTGCTAATATTCTTCCTGTGTGAATGCAATGTGTTAAATATGGATCGCCTGTCTTCCGAAACTGTCCATGATGAGCTCTCTTGGCAAATGCAATAGCCTTTTGCACCTGCCTTAACAGATTATTGCATTTTAGTGACAGAAAATGATTGATGTATATGGATGCCAATTGAGACAGTAAACCTTAGCCTCATTGAAAATAGGGTACCCAGTCACATCAACTCCATCCAGTATAAAGAAGCCTGTGCAAGATTTTGATTGCAATATGGTGTGAGTAGAAGGGAGTGTCTACATCCTCATATAATGAAAAGAATATTCTTTCATAACAAATTACACAATTTTCAATTATTAGACAACTAATCATTTAGGGAGTATATGGGTATAAGTAGTTGAGTCATTCTGCAGCTGAAAGGTAAAGAGAGGAGTAGTCTTTTTCCTGTTGATAAAAGGTGACAATTTGATGGAACATATACAAATAGCAAGGCATTGATAAAATATGGGAAACAAAGAATAAAGGAGTAGGGTACACGTTCTTTGGTTGAAAACCAAGTTGATAATATTTACAGTGATTAAACCAACAATTTGATGGACAAAGACAGTGGCTAGAATTGCTAAGTTAGCATCATTCCAATCAAAACCAGTTTTACTGATAATATGAGCTGTAGTTGTCACTATATATATATTTCAAAAGGGTGACATAATATCTATCATTTGCATCCACGATAACAAGAATATGAAATTACCATAATCAACCTAGTTTAAATCAAAATAACTAAATCTACAAGACCGCTTTATATTTCCAACAATGAGACAAATGTGTTTTTTTAATGGTTCAAGTGAAATGGATCATATATAGTGTATGTCACCTTATGCTCTTAGCTGATTTATTTACAGATGCTTTAGCCTCGTTTACACTTTGACAATTATTGTCTAGAAAGAAAAACAAACATAGACTACTAATAAACTCAAAGAAAAAAAATACTTCTGATTTAATGGATATTTTATTTTATAAAAGGAAAATAAAATAAATAATACCAGGTTGCTCTTCCACTTTAGGCCACAAAAAATCGACCTTGGTGGAAAGGCAAGCACCGGAGGCAATAGCGAAAGCCGTGACAGCAACTTGTGTAATAGTAGAGGAAACGGCGCTGTGGACAGAAGAGGAACCGGAGGAGGCGGCAGCGGCGATGACGTTGGCGGAGGTTAAGACAGAGGAGAGGGAGGAGGAGACGGCAATATTGTCCAAAACGCAGCGAATTTTATAATGCTGAAAGGGATGGCGGTGGCGGTGGCGGTGGCGGTGGCTGTGGCTCTGGAGTTTGTGGAGGAAGGGAGAGGTCTTATGAGTGAACATTGTTGAGTACTTCTGGTGGCATGAGGCGGTGGCGGAGGGCATAGGAAACGGTTGTCCGCGCCGTGATTAGAAGGGAAGTATTTAATAGAAACACAATGTAGAGAGAGAGCGAGGGTGCCGTCGATGGTGGGTGATATCCAAGGCCAAGCGTTTAGTGCTTTTTGGTGGAAGCGACTGTCCGATTAAGAAAGTGGGTGACGGTTAATAACCATGTGGTGGCAGTTCCATGTCCGTGGGATGTTTTTTATGTTCTTTAAAATTTTCCCCAAATTTTGGCACCAAAATTTCTTCACCTTTGCTCTCCAGATATTTTTATATCGGTTTCCTAATCCTACCTGATTTTTCTTTTTTTTTAAGTTACTACAGCAAAAATGTTCTCTCTACTATCTCCACGTCATTCTCACTGTCGCCTCGCTCTCTGTTCGTCTCTCGTTATTTGTTGCCAGCTCCAATCATAGTCTCTATCACCTCATTGTGTTTTCAACTTGTCCTCCTCGCTGGGCTGAGATCTCTCGCAATTGTACGTAGGATGAAATTAATGGATGATATTATTTTAAATTAATGAAAAGATATTATTTATTTTTATATATTAATTTAATTAATATTTTATATTGTGTAATTGAAATTATGATGAGATCATAATTATGATATTCAATTTATACTTATGCGTTATTCTTAAATGTTCTTAATTGTAGTTTCATCAAGACTGGATATTGTTAAAACGGTAAAATTAACACACATTATATTTCTTTCTTATGAAGAAAGTAATTGATCTCATATATTAAAGTATAGAGATACTTAAACTAATGTGTGGGTGATTATTAAAGAATAAGTCACCGAACTAAGCCGATTATGAGAATTCCAGATGGAATATTACTTATGTATCTATAGATTATCTCATAATGATGGTTGTATACTTGATCTTCAAACTTGAGATTATCAAGGTATCTAGTGTAGGTATTACTGTGTTTTGATGCTCCTTATGAATCGTCCTAGGATAATTCAGTCGGTAGTAATTGGATACAGTATGAACTATACGTAGATAGTTAAGTAAGTCAACATAGGATTTGTCACTCTAAAGTAATTAGAGAGAATATTCTACTGTTCTTGATTAATAATGATTTATAGAATTCTCTGATTAGAGTGAATTGATCTTTGAAAAGGAATTATCAAATTTTAATTATAAATCAATTACTAATTAGCAAGAATGAACATGATTGGATAATAAGAGTAGACATTGTATCCATACTCTGTTCAATTAGAATATTGAATGACGAAAGGATTAAAGTATACGTCATAGCCCTGCATGGATAAGTTAATTTAATCACTTTGACATTCCTGATATTTGGATAATCATGACATATTGCTAGACATCAATCATGATTTATTTAATTTATCTAATTCTAATTATGAATTATAATTATAATTCATAATCATTGTCAATTTATTAGGAACCTAATAGGTCACACATCAAAGAGTAATTTATGAAAGAAAAATCAATTTAATTAAGTTGAACTTAATTATAAAGTTTGAGAAATTTTGGGAATCAAATATGAGATATTTGATTTTATTAAAATTAAATTAATTATAATTTGATTTTTATTTTGATTTTGATTTTGATTTTGATTATAATTAAAGAGATTTAATTTTAATATAAGACTTTTATGATTTTTGTTATTTAAAGGGAAGAACTTTTTAGAAGCTAGCACTTTTTTGTCTTCTTCCTCTCAAATCAGTTTAAGAATTGATCTGTGAATACCATTAGAGACTGGACACTTGAATAACTCGTGATTGATCAATCAAAAAAAGTTTCAAAGATTTTTTAACATAAAAGCTAACAAGGTATGATTTCTAAATTGTTTTTTTATGTTTTATTCAAGATTATTCAATTATCGGGATCCGCTTGGAATCTGTAAAATTTTTGTTTTCCGCTGCGCCTATGATTTAATCACGACCATGTTCCAACACTATCCCCATCATTACTAGTGATTGATTGTAAGTCTTAACCTATCACCTCGGCACCCCGTAATCTATCCAATTGCCATTATCATTGTTAATCTCTCGCAACCCATTACAGCCTTAATACCAATCACAAATTGCAACCTGACGTAATTCCTGAGTTCACAACTCGCAGTAGCCCCAACAATCACAACACACCGCACGCACCCTACGACCTATCACACATCCTAGACTCCACCTTTGGTCCTCGTTGCCTTTGTGTTGTGTAGTGTTGGAAAATTCCAATATTGTGAGCTTGTGCACGTGATAAACCAAGGTTGTATTTTGCAAGCAAAATTAGAAGCTAAAATCATGTGTAATAATTGATAAATTGATAATGTTAATTGCTTGTGTTATGGACCTGAGGTGTGTGACTTGTGAATTGTGATTGTGGAAGTTTGGACTTGTGTCATTCATAAAAATTAAGAGCCCGTTTGTTTTCATTTTCTTTTGCCGTTTTTGGTTGTGGTTTTCAAAAAAAAGGAAACGCTCCGTAAAAACTCGTTTGGTCGAGGATATTGGCAGTTTTTCGTTTTCAAAAACAAGAAAATCGCAACCACTTTGTGAAAACCAAAAAATAACGTTTTCGTATGTTTTTAAAACAAGTTTTCGTGTGTTATTAAAACAG
>JANIPN010000006.1:35466831-35484686 GCA_027478595.1 Erythroxylum anguifugum
ACTTTAATTAGAAGCCCAAATGAACATTTAATATTGGGCTTGACTTTGGTTTGATTTGATTAATTAGATTAATTAAACTGAAACAAAATTATTAAAGAAAGAAGGAGGGCATATTTCAATTTTTTATATCGCTGCACATTTAGCATTGAATTGCTAAATTAAAGATGATTTTTATCTTGCTTTTATCATTATTAAATGGAGTAATGATCTTATCATTAAATGGTTTAATGGTTGTCGTTTAATGATGGCATTTAATGTAACCTTTTAGCATTCACTTGATTAAAGAAAGGAAGAGGTGCATTTGATGTACTCTCTCTTCCTTCTTTCATCCATAACTAAAAATGAGAAGGTCTCATTTAGGTTATTGGTCTTTTCATATAGCCATCTTAAACAAATGAGAAGATTCTCATTTATTGGCTTCTTTATGATTGATTAAAGAATGAAGTGGTTCATTGGATGCACATCACTTCTTTCTTTGATGATAACCAAGTTTTCCAAGAAGAACAAGTAGTAGATCGGATTGGTCAAGGATACAACAACAAGGAGAGGATACATTGACAAAGGAAAGGATACAAAAGAGTCAAAGTTATAGCAAGGATTCAAAGAGGATACAAAAGCAAGGAGCCAAAGTTGTAGCAAGGAGTCAGTATATTTCTACCACCTTGTTCTTATGTAAATTATTTTCCTTATAACGTATCATGTATGGCTGAAACATGTTGATTTGGTTATGTTATTTCCGCTGCGTTTTGATTTCGAAAAAGTTTTGAAATCTTCCGCTTTAGCCAAATCTTGCATGCTTTTGTTTTCGATCCAACACTAACAAATTCACCACTTTCATCACTTTGCATGTTTCTTTAATTTGATTTTCTTAGTTTAGTTTTAATTTATTTTCTTATTTCAAACCAAACAACCCCCCTCCCCACCAAAACCTAAGCACCAATTAATTTCATTTCAACAACTTTACACACATTATCTGTGGGATCGACCTAGATTCACCACTACTACAATAGTAGTCTAGTTTATTTTACGAGGATTACGACGCGTTATCAAAAAGACAAGATTGAGACTTTGAGTGTAAAAATTCGATGGTACAATTTTATTAATTTTAATTATGTTGGGTATACGGACCTTGAATTTTATACTACTATAACTTTTGAGCCGCAAAAATTAGATAATTTTTGGTTTCAATTAAAGGCAACCCTTATAATTTAGATTATGATATTATGGAAGAAATTGGTGGAATTCCTAGAAATAATATTATTGAAAAACATGATAACTTTCGTGCTAAGCAATATTGGAAGCAATTAATAGGGTTTGATGACGTTGTTGTGAGAAATGCCTATAATAATGTTATTTTTAGTCACGAGCATTTGTTACTGCATAATTTATGTCTCATACTGAAAGTAACAAATGTTCTTTTAAAGACTTATTCATACTTTTGTGCATTGACCATGAGGTCAAAGTTTGTACTTCAACCCATATTTTTCACACAATAGTTACTACTCATAATAAGAAAAGTAGTTATCTTGATATAGGTGCGTTATCTTGTTACTGCAGTTGCTCTATATCATGGTGTATTTGTTAAGGGACTAACTATTGCTTTCTATGAGTTTTTTAACTATAATAATTTAAGGCAAGCTGATATCTTGAAGGTCCATAACATGGAACTCCGAGTTATTGTTTCCAAAACTTGTGTGAAATACAGGACTAGTTAGGCTAGCTCTAGTTTTGCATTAAAACAACACCAAACTGAGGTCTCATCAACTGAAGAAACTAAGGACAATGAAGAGGAGTGCTGGGAGAAAGTCTTTACTTTAGTGTCCGATAATAACAAGCTCATCATGGAGCACATGAACATTATAGAGGCGCAAATGAAGGAACTTGTGTGCCATTGATGTAAATACCAACATCGCACAAAGAAGATTTTGAAGTACTTCGCTGCTTAAGGTGTTCAGATTCGTTCACCCATACCATCACCACCTCGATCTTCATAAGTTTTTCTTGCTCTAAACTTTTCTTTTTTTTGTTTTTTTCAATTTTTATATGTATTATTTGGCTTCTCACATTGAGGACAATGTGTTGTCTAAATGTGGGGATATTTATGCATTAGCATGTCATATATGTTTGAATTTTGCATTTACATATCATATTTTGTTAGTGTTTTGTTAGGATGACATTGTATGAACAATTTGTTGCATAATGTGTGCTTTGTGTGAATGTGTCAATGGAAAGAATCTAATGGAATTATTTTAGCTTTGAACATGGTCATTTAACTTATAAAGGCATAATAACTTCTAAAGTTTATGTTTCAAGTATCTTTGGGATGAGTATGCATATTAATTAGGATATGATACATATTCTTTCACTTTAGGAAATTTATTGTATACATTTATAATTATAGGTCAATTGAATTGGTTAGCATTATTAGTAAACTTTCAAGAGAATGATTGACTAAAAAGAAATGAGGTAAGATAAAAAATAAAAAAGAAAAAAAGTGTGTTAAATAAATTCCTATTTCTCTGATCCTTTTTGAAAAAAAAACGGCTTACAAATAGAGCTGGTAGCCAATTCGAAGTGTGATATAGCTAAGTACCTAGGGGCATTCATGACAAAATGTTCGTCTTCACGTCAAAATACTAGAATGACCCTCCAACCAAGATAAATAAAAAAAATTATCTAGTTGAGTACCTGAGGGACATTCATAATAAGGTGTTTATCTTCACATCAAAAGATTAGGTTAACGTTAAAGAAAATCTAAAAAATGGTGTTACAATAAATAAACCTATTGACATTTTAAAAATAGCAAGAATTTTTCATAAAATGACACTTAGTGATAGTTTCCTTTTTAATTGGTCACTAATCATAAATGTATGTTTACAATTGTCATAGGTGTATGAATAGGGTATTAATATTTGATTAATATGTATATTCAATTAAAAGTACTTAAACATCAAAGGAATAAGATAGTATGTTGGCACATTTTGAATGATTGATGTTTGCAATTAAATTGACTCCATAGGATTTGATGCCATTTTATGATTATTGCATATTGCATAAATGTGTGATTATGTATTTTGTGTTTACGTT
The DNA here is from genome assembly GCA_027478595.1 of Erythroxylum anguifugum. Lineage (NCBI taxonomy): Eukaryota > Viridiplantae > Streptophyta > Magnoliopsida > Malpighiales > Erythroxylaceae > Erythroxylum > Erythroxylum anguifugum. The sequence goes on from JANIPN010000006.1 coordinate 35,469,919, forward strand.
TTCGTTTTTTCTTGAGACCAAGCAAACGTTTAAGTGTGGAGTTATTGATAGGAATAGATTACGCTATGTTTTTCTAGGTGTTTTAGTATGTTTTTCATTCTTAGATGATTGTCGTGTGTATAGGCTTAGAATTGTGTTATTGTTAGTGGTTGATTATGTTCTGAGTGTTTATATGGTTTAAAGCATAAATTCAATCATAATTTTATGTTTCATAAGGTGTTTGATGTGTCTGTGAGTGTTGGAAATAAGGAAATTAGAGAATGAAGAAGTTGTTGGAAGCATGAAAGGTGTCATGATCATGCATAAATGACATGCATGCATGGCTTTCTTTCATAATCATGACAAGGGGGCATAATCGTGACAGGCATGCATAGGCTGCATGGCTTTCTGTCACAATCGTGACAAGGGAGCATGATCGTGACACAGAGGTTGAACCAAGTGAGGCACAATCGTGCTTCCAAGTCACGATCATGCCAAAGGTTTTTTCAAGTATGATTTTTTTCTAGTTTTTACGGTTCAAGGCTATTTTTGGAATCGAACAAAGTGAAAAACCCTAGACATAACCTTAGAACCTTAATGCACTATATAAGAACATGAAAAACAACAAAAAGAGGCTTCAGCCATTGCATAAAAGTAGATCAAATTGGAGAGATCAAAGAAGAGCTTCAAGAAATTCCAGCATGCTAAATCAATGATTCAAACATTTTTTACTCTTTTCCCTTTATTTTCTTCATAATCATTGATGTGTAACTAGATTTCTATTATGTAAAACATGTTTATGGATTTCTAAATCCAGCTTAGGAATTATTTTTTGAACCTTGATTATTGTTGATTTCAAAATATCTTTGGATGTTTGTGATAATTGTCGTGTATATACTTAATAATAAATCAAGAGAGTAAGTCAAAGTAATTAGTGTTAAGATATACAAAAAGAGTTGGCAACTTAATAGACCCACAATTATCAAATTAATGATCAATTGAAGAGAGATATTGATTATGAAATTAATTATCTTATCGATTGCTTCAAATCTAATTGAATAAGTTAAGAGTAGTTTGTGAATCTAAGATTACAAATCTATAATTAATGAATTCAATTAGGGTTAATTGATCAGATCTTGAGATAAAATAATCAAAACCTTAGGAAATCTAGGATCAAACATAAATTGAATTAACAAGATTAAGGGAAAGAAAATAAGGATAGAATAGTCCCTAAGTATTAAACTTTGATCAAATCTTAATTTTATTGGCAACTCACTTATTTATCTGCTTAATTGTTTTGTTTATTTTTTTAATTTTTGTTATTTAATTTAATTCAAATCGAATCTTAGTACCTTAGACAAAGTTCTTGTTCAAATTGTTTTGGTGTCTAGTCCTTTTGATACTATAAAATATGATTTGTATACTTACGTATTGAGAGTTTTATTATTATATAAAACTTGGTCAATAGATACATGTTGGACAATTAGCCAATTGTTGAAGTTTGGAGGCTACTCAGTGAAGGAAATATTAGCTCATATTGGCAATGGGAGAACTACTAGTTTTTAGTTTGACAACTAGTGTAAGCTTAGTAACCTGTAGTTACTCTTTATATTCAATTCTCTATAATTTATTATTCCTACTAAGGCCAAAGTGGAGGTGATAATTAAAGATCTTTAATGCCTTTCCCAACTACAGGCCTAAATCCTTTAAAGATGATTAAATCTGTTAGCTACGGCATATATTCAGTAAGTTCATCAATTCCTTTTGTGCATCCATTTTCAAACTTCCTCATGAAATCACACCTTAGAGAAAGTTGTCCTGGTTTAAGGATCACCTACCTAAGGCTTCCTTCACTTTATAGACGATTATTAAGAGACTTATGACACTTGATAGGTTCAAGTGGAGTTCCAAGTTCCAACCATAATGGCATATTCTTTCTTTCTAAAACTTTCCTAGAAAGCACTAATCACTTGTTCTTCTTATGCCCCATGTATAGACACACTTCCTTCAACGATGTAACTTACGGTCTGATTCAGGCCAGTGAGATCAAGTGATTAGTTGGGCTTCAAGCATTAAAGCTCAAAATAAGCATGATCTAAAAATATTTAAGTTGCTACATCTATAATGTTTGGAGGGAAAGAAATAATCCAGCTTTCAAGGACAAGAAAATGGATCCTTGTGCACTCCTAACTGACTTTATAACTAGTTACTGGAGCTCATTGTTGCTAAAAACTCACACCTCAGACGCAGTGAAAGAATCATTACTACCAACTCTTGGGGTCCTCTAATGCTTCCTCAAGGTAAGCTTCTTCTAAGGTAAAGCTGGAGCCCGTTTATCTGGTATAGTTTAGAAAACAGCCATGACAAGGTTATCCAATGGTCTGCTTTGCGCTATATAACTTACACTCAAACTGGGGTCCCAACATAAGTAGTACTTGGTGCATGTTCCTTTCAGATGAAAAGTTCTCCAGATGGTTGTTTTCGTATGTTGGGTTTTTTCTTTTAATTCCCCTCTTTGTTTAACTCTTAATTCAATTTCATTTTACTTCAAAAGAAATTATTCGAAACCATGGTTAGATAATGTGTTGATGCTATTTGGAAAGAGGAATCCTAGTGCCATCAGATAAAGTCAGAATGATATACATAATCTGATGCTCAACTCTTGAAAGACACTAGCTGTATAGCCTAAGCTGAAATTAAATGATGACCACTCGGGCTGGACTTTAAGACATAATGCGGTAGAAAGCAAACTACAATGAGTAGTACATGCATTAATAATTGTTTACATTAACAAATTGAAATCAACAATTTAACATCAGGAATAGGTCTTCCTTCCTACGCATAAAAACTATCAACACAAGTTCTCGACGAATAATACTTTAAACGGGACCTGGAGGTTCCAATTTTGGGCGTATCGTTAGCAATGTAATTCGCTTCTTTTGCTGCATTTCGTGGCACGTGCTCTTTCTTTGGATTCTTCGTTCTAAGCAAATAGTTCTTGTGTCACATACAGTTCGCAAGAATGTCTATTGCATTACGACTAAAAGGCTGTAAGGTTAACAATAAAACTTTGCGTCTAGTGTAGGGATGAAAGTTCGATTATCCACCAGGCACCAACCGCACAATCTGATTATCCCTTGTTTCATACGCAAATAATAAATCCATTAAGAATATGCCGTTCTTTTTAGAATGAAGAAATAAAATAATTACAAGTTGATGTTGCAACCAAATCAACCACTGCTTTCCTTTTTCAACCAGACGAAAGGGGGAGAACTATAATTATAGTGTTAAAAAGGTTGAAAGCATTCACATTAACAACATGCTACAGAGTAATCAGTATCTAAGTGCATACCTTGCTAGAGATCATTCCTTACCCCGCTGCAAAAAGAAATTGGAAAATCTGGTAATAGAATACCCAAAGACAAGGTAAAATAATGAGATCAAGTTAATAGAATACCTCTGGACTAATACCCTTCAGGAAGCTTGGGTTGAATCTACTTTGAGATAACTGATTCTGATGCTGCAATGATATTTTTGTGGATTCAAAACTACCAAATATGAATCTGCTAAGTCTTCTAGGTAGGCACAACGTAACAAATTCTAGACTTCCAAATAACTCAAGCCTGAACAAACTGCAGTCAATGCCCGATATCATTTTCAAATTCTTTCTTGAGAAATTACATCATTAAAGAAAGTAGTCATTAATATAATTGTTTATAAGTTACTATTTTTGCAGTTACAGTATAATGCCTCCCGTATTAGTCCAGAATTTTTATAATTTCTTCTTGAAGTCCATCCATAGCTCACACCTCGTACATGGTCAATCCACAAGAACAAAGGTGTAAATTGTAAAATAAGTATAGATGTGCTCATTGCAATGACAACTGACTTGAAAATAGGGACAAGTATTATAGACGAAAGACTACTACAGAGAAATGACGTGTAGAAATATCATTATTATTAGCTAGTATGCAAAATAAGTTGCAATGCATTACCTGAGCTGCATATGGTGAGCTTTGGGCCATGAACTTAAGAAACTCTTCCTTCTTTCCCTCGAAATTGGACTTTGTAACATTCAGTAATGATTGTTCTCTGTTTATGTCCTCCAGTAGTTTTTCTTTATCCCAGCTCATCTTCTTGAGCTTTTCCTCCGTTTCAATGTAAGCATTTGGAAGACCTGAAGATATAAAAGCTTTTGGGAATCTCACGTCCATGTTGATTCTGGTGATTAGGTAGCATCAATAATGAAAGTAAGCATGCAAAATAAACTGTTAGAAAACATGATCCGTGAGCCAAATAAACAAATAAATAGATAATCAAAACTTTTGAGCATGCGTATATGGGTATAATGTAATAGGTTGTCTACTATGATTACAATTACATCTAAAGTACGTTCAATTTCTGTTCACCTTTGACAGTGAGAACTTGCATCTTTCATACAGTTATTTCACTTTCAAAGGCGTGCATATATAGCTGAGGATTATTTAAATTAAAATTTACGATGGAAACTCAAAATGAAACATGCATCTTACAAAAAGCAAATAAACCGTAGTCAAAGAAAGTTCTGTTTGACTTTTTGATTGGAAAGCCAATTACCGATTGCCAAGAGAAAAAACACCTATAGCCTTTATCATCCCTCCATCCAGCGAAATGGCGCCATCACTTATACAAGGACGGGCTTGTATCAAGTCTTCCCTTGTTTTATAGACTTGAAGGCGTGAAAAAAGGTTATAAAATAGGGTCTCTCTCAGGCCATATCCCTCACGAGTGAGATAAAATAAGTTGGTATGTTCAATTTTGATCATATTTACAGCATAGCCAACAAATCCATGCGGACACTCTCCATTGGGCAATTTTGGCTTTATAAGGTCGAGTCTTCTTTGTGGGTCATCAGCTACAAATTCACCACAGTAAGGTCTACAAAAAAGGCGAGGATTTGGTTAGTTAAACAAACAACAATTCCAGATGGTAAAATGGATCATCTGAGATTCATACCTTAAATTTTCAAGACAAATGACAAGAAATCGACCATCCAAAGCCCTCCCAATAGAAGCACCAAGACCATGAAGACCAGAGCCTTTATTGATGCATCCTTCTTTTCCATAAGTTTCGAGAGTTTGAACACCTTCAAAAGTCTTACAGACAATTGCCAACATAGTGTCCAATCCTAAAAACTCTGAAAGAAGCCTGCAATCCGTCCATCATAAGGAAAAGTAGAACAAACATGGGTCAAATTGTTGTAATTAAAAATCACATTGCTCCTTGTTAATGTGGGCCACCAAAAAGGAATGCTGTAGCATTTCAAATACCTTGCGTGGTTAAAACAACTAAAATATAATGAGGGCAACTAAAGAATGAATTTTCATATGATTTAGAGTGATGCTAGCAACTTCTAAGCCAATATAAACAAATGGCAATTTTAAATTAAGATTTGCATCATTAGCATCTATACTGATGTTGTAAAATACTGGAAATCCAGTATTTGGAAAAAATTAGTAATTTATATTACAAAAATTGCAACTAACCTACTAAGGTTGTCATCTTCTACATTGGCAAGTGTAGCAACAATCCCAACAACATCCTTGAGTAATGTAAGATGGGAAGCCTGTTCTCCATGTCGCACAGTGAGCTGGCACAAAATACCTGCAGCAGAATTTTCAAACCGTAGAATCTGCTTGGTTGTTTCCTCACTCCAATTAGAAGAATCATTATTGTTCCCAGTATCTGGAGGGGCTGAAGAATGATACTTCCCGAGAATAACTGATAAAATATTCATCAACCATTAGTAGAGTGAAAATGGAAAAAGTATAATTGTATAGATTTAAGTTAATTCATTTCAGCATTTAAGAAAGAGTTTACATAAAAAAGCATCTATAAATTACGAATACCTTGCATATCAAGAATGGAATCTTCTAATTTGATTTTCTGGACTTTCAACGCTTTTATATTCTCCTCATGCTGCTTGATTTTCATTCCCAACATTTGTAGATCATCTTGAAGTTTCTGCACAGTTGGGCTTTTTTAAGACTTCATATATAGCTACCTACTATCAAGTTCTGAGAAATTTTTTTTAAAACACACTTAAAATGTGCATCTCTTTATTTCAGTTACAATGAGCCTTGAAAAGAAGCACTCCATATATCGGGAATGGATGGTCACTTCGAGACTAAGAAATGATGGGCAATATAGGCATCTTTTTCATAGCATTAACATCTTGACAGGTAAATCAAAACTAATAATGGATGGGACAACTGCATAAAGAAGCACTGGATTCCATTGCAGGACCTGAGAACTGTAAATAATGGACTGCGCTTGAGAAAATCCCCCATTTTGACCTTCATCACGAGGAACTATACTGGTTTCCATTTTATCAACTTGCAGCAATGCTGATGAATCCAAGATGGATGGCTGCTATTCAACAAAACCCATTTATTTCTCACAAACACTGCAGCAAAGCATAGAACATAGAAAAGGAACCAGTTGGAAGCTTAAGTTCATCACTTTCTACATAACGCTAAACTAGTAGGTAAGTTACTATAGAGTCAAATGAATCACAATGCTAAACATGGCTGCAAGCATAACCGTCAAATAGTTTCTACACAAAAATCTACCACAACATAAGTTAAGAGAAGGAAAAGACAGAAAATCCTGTAAATTCAAAGCTTCCAGTCCTAAATATAAAATGACCCTCAAATTTTTCCCATCCATTAATAATTACTCAGCATCTTTTTGTGAATTGCATCCACTGTCTTTCAAAATATGGAAAAACTTTCCAGGCTAGAAGTCACCAGATATTATCAATCTTTTAGACTAGATAACGATATTCATAGTCCCATAGGAACAAAGATTTTTACAAGCTTATATTTTGTAGCATTCCTCTAATAGTTGCTAGTAAGGTGAAGGTTAAATTGGCATTTTGCGAGGTTTTCTAGCACTCAAATCCAATTCATAGAATAACAAGAAGTTATCTAAAAGGCAGAGAAATAGATCACCGTCCATGGATAATTCTGTCATTCTTAGAGACACGAAGAAAATGAACATAAATGGTACTCTCACATCATGTCGGTAATTTGTTTTGGAGTACATTTGTACTCCTGATTTCTGGTATGCATTCCCAGCATGGATAATTCCGTCATTCTTAGAGACGTGAAGAAAATGAACATAAATGGTGGTCTCACATCCTTAACCAATGTTGGGAATGCATACCAGAAATCAGGAGTACAAATGTATTCCAAAACAAATTACCGACATACAACACGGAAAGGCTTCCAGAACACGGATTTGGAACCCGACCCATAAGAGCAAAAGAAGAGGAAAAAAATCACAACTACCTGGAAACAGATCCCCACATACACATGTCAAAAGTAAAAATAGCAAGAAAGATTGCCACTTTTATGCTCTACCAACAGACTGGTAAAACCATATTGACTAGGAAAAAAAAAAAAGGATAGATTACAGAGTAAACCCGAGTTTAGATACAAACTTCACTAATCAAGCTCAAAAAGAGGGGCGGAAAACTCACATAGAGAGATTAACGGAAAGCAAAGTAACATGCATACAGCATAAAGGTGTCAATCAAAAAGTGATACCATAGATTTCAGAGTTTCCAATAGCCTGCAAAAAAATAGGAGGGCATGCGAAACGGTATGATAGATCACACCAATTGGGACGTAGAGGAAAGGGAAAGAAAATCTAAAAATGTTCACAGCATTGCATCGGGAAGGAAACACGAGGTTAGGAAAAAAAAAAAAAAGATGAACCTTATGATTGTAATGGAGCATAGCAGGAGCAGCTGCGTTGATTCCCCCTCTCACTTTCCTCAGATACGCTGGCTGAAGGATTATTGTAATTATTATTATTATATTAAGGTTAATATAAACTTTTTCATCAGTCCTTAACTTTTAATCAATTAAATTAAAAAAGCTTGTTCTCTCACTCAAACCCAGAACTTCTAATTGGTTTATATTTTAAGCAAATCTTAGGTGCTAAATCATCTGAATATTGAACTGTTGGATTTCATTAATAAAATTATTTATAGCAAAAAAAAAAAATTTCTTCTTGTTCAAAATAAAAGTCGTTTTCGAGAGATGCATAGTTATTAAGAAAACTAATGAAATGTTTGATATACCCTTATTAATTGTGTGTTGAACTGTCTTAAAAATGTAATCTGTGTAATTAGGATGTAAGAGAAATTAAAGGGTAATTTTGAAAATAAAATTATAAATATGTATGAAAAATCGTAAACGGTACTTATTTTGAATAATTAAAATCCCTCTAAAACGACTTTTATTTTAGATAGGAGGGAGTAGTTGTTGCTTCTGGAAAAACTTTGAAGAGAGATGGACACCGGATGTTAACGTAAATGAAATTTTGTCAATTGATTTAAAACATCTTTAAATATTAGGCATAAAATAAATCAGAATTTCCTTTCCTTGCAGAAACACAACATCTAACATTCATCATTATATGATATGATGCTCAACAATTTGCTAATCAAAATGTTAACTCTAATGAAATCACTTCAAACAAATATACCTTTTTCTTTTAACAAATTTGATTTTAATAAAAAGGAAAAATCTTGAACCAACAAATTTAAGTATAGAGATTAACAATACCATAATCAAACTTAGTGATATGCCAACCAGTCTTTTAAGGTCTTTCAAAATAATCAAAATGACACTCGGTTGAAGAACAACGAAGCTATACAATGGCTATACAATGATGCTTCAGCAATCTCTAGAAAGGTAAAGAAAAGCTTCAGTTTAGGTGGCATGTTTTAATTGTTTACTAATTAAAAGCACATCTCCTTTAGGATCTGTAACACTTTTGCATAAACCTATCCAATCTACACCACATGAAAACAAGGCTTCCTATAGGAAAATTTTCATTCAAGAATCATTTGGATTGGTTTATATTTCATGTTTTTATTTTATTTTCATTGGAAACTACAAATATCTTACTAAAATTTAAAAGAAATTTTTAAAAATAAAAGTTTGCTTAATAAAAAATTAAAAAACAACTTTTACGATTTCATTACCTTGATCTTTTATTCTTATTATAATAATAGTTACTAATATTAAATTTTTGTTTAGTTCATTTCTTAATATATCAAAATATCATTTCTCATCGCCTTACATGCTAAATTACATATTATTATCTTGCCAGATACAGATAAGCCTATTTATTTTATAAATGAAATTATATTTTTGCTTAGTTTCTCCTTATCACCTCATATGACACCATATCCTCCTATTTAGAGTATTAATAATTTGAAATTTGAATGTTTGGGAAATTTCAATGAAGACAAGGAAATAACATAAATTCTCATTTATTAAAGATTTTTCACTTATAAAAAAAGTGTAATACAAGTATTGAAAATAATTAATTTAATGCTAAATTAAAAAATAAAAAAAGAAGAATAGAAGTATATCTCATATAAGAAAATGAAATAATGTTATGCTTTTTGATGATGTGTTTTAGTTCTAACTGCAAGTGTATAGTTTACTTATAGCTAACACTGACAAGTACGAGTGAATTTCTTAAGGATTAGAATTACTAATACTTACTATGTTTCCATTATTTAGTTTAACAAATTATGATATTTATGATAATCAATTTCATAATTAAAATAATAAGCTAAAATAAATCATCACAATTGACTAACTAAAATAGAGATTAAACTAAGAAATAATCAAAGAAGAAAATGGTACCTCGAATTCGAATCCCCTTTTGGACTTCTTATGAAATCACAATTTCGTTAATCAATTTAATTTATAGTTCATTAGATCGTAGAAATTCCTCATTTATGTGAATGCCTTTCTCAAGAGATTGATTAATTTAAATCTCCTTCTCATTAAAACCCTTATAATTGTATCAATCAATTTATGAATTTGACTAATAGGTTTAACCATAATTTATAATATTTATATCTACCTATCTCTATGTTTGTATGCAACTTCTTTTAATTATGTTATATCTATTCATTCGAAGGATTTCTACATCTTAATTGCATAAAATCACACATGAATCAACATGCTAGTAATATTAATTTAAGAATAATTAACATATAGTTGAATCTCTATAAAACTAATGAATGAATTAAAATAAAATAAAAATACTACAAGACCTATCATGAGGTTCATCTAATCTAAGTACTTGTTGGACCCCAAACTTTTCTTAGAAGTTAGAACTCTTAAATGAGAAATTTTGGCGATTAGTCATAAGTAAAGACCAAATAAATGAGAAAATTTTTGAATTAGAAATGATAGACAGGAGTAAAGTAGTGAATGAGAAATGTGGATAGATCCATGTTTTGCTTTGGTGCTTTTGGTGGATAAGAGATTTTGAAATAGGAAAAATTAAGGTGAAAGTTAGAAGTTAAATGAAAGCAAAAATGAAGTTGAATTTGTGCAGTAAGTTGATGAAGGATATGTATATATGTGTATGTTCTGTTATTAGTGTTCATGATTAATCATGAACTATAATTTATTTATGGATGATATTGATTTGAAATGGAGTTGAGAATGAGGAGTAAATGAAGTAGAAAAGGTGACCTTGGTATGAGTTGTGTTAAGGAAAGATTTTTGAAGCAAAATGGGTAGTTGATCTAGAAAATATTCACTAAGTATGATTCAATCTTTTAACCACAACTTTTTCTCTAGTTATCCGAACGAGATGATTCTTGATTTGGATTAAACTAAAAACATATGGATACATTTCTTATGAAGACATTGAATTTAAATTCAGTCTTTAAGAATCTTAAAATTTGTCATGAAGTTGAGAACTGGACACAGTACATTGGTGGAGGAAGTTAAAGTTCGTGTTCTGACTTCAGAAGGAAATTATGGATTGATCTAGATAGATTTCAATAAAGTTGTCTTCTAGAAAGTTTTAGGTTTTTCTTTTATCTTTCTAACGGTATATAGTATGAGAATTTTGGACATTTGAGTTGAAAATTATATTCATTATAAGTGGAGATGTTTAGGAGTATAGAATGTATTATTTGTAAAATGTATCGTCTATGTTTGACTTCTGCTTCTTCTATGTTTAACCTTCTACTTCTTCTATGTTTGACCTTCTGTGCACTATCATATGGTCTATTTTTGACCCCATAGATGATAGAATTTGTCTTTCAACTCTTCATAAAAGTTGTAGAGCTTGAAGTCCTCTTTCAAACCATCTAAAGAACACCCTAATCTGATGTCTATCGGGAAATTTATGGAAAATTTTCCAATCTTGTATCGTCTGATGACGTCACATCGTCTATAAATGACATCATATCATTTGTTCCTATTTTTGGCTCTTTAGATGATAGAATTTGTCTTCTAGGTCTTCATAAAAGTTGTAGATATTAAAGTCCTCTTTCAAACCATCCAAAGAACACCCCAATCAGATGTCTGTAGGGAAAGTTATGATAATTTTTCCAATCTTGTATTGTCTGATAATGTCACATCATCTATAAATGATGTCATGTCGTCTGTTCCTATTTTTGACTCTTCAGATGATAGAATTTGTCATCTAGGTCTTTATGAAAGTTGTATATCTTGAACTTCACTTTCAAACCATCCAAAGAACACCCTAATCTTATGTCTTTAGGGAACGTTATGTTAATTTTTCCAATCTTGTATCGTCTAATGATGTCACATCATCTATAAATGATGTCATATCGTTTGTTCCTATTTTTGACCCTTTAGATGATACAATTCATCTTCTAGAACTTCAAGAAAGTTGTATATCTTGATGTCTTCTTTCAAACCATCTAAAGAACACCTTGATTCGACATCTCTAGTGAAAGTTATGCAATTTTTCCTAAGATAGGTTAAATATGATTAAAGACAAAATCTTGTTTGATTCTTTCGGCCATAAACTTGTTATCCAACTTCAATTGAAGTGAATATTGGACCAATAGACTCCTAACACATTTGTTTTTACGTCTCCATGAAAGGTTATAGAATTTGGGATTGATTCGAAAAAGGATTGATTGAATCAAAGTAAGCGTATCAATTGGAAGAGTGAATTGGAGATTTTACTAAACATGAACTCCAATTGAGATGATTCTTATTTCTAAATAAACTAGAGATATAGAGCTACAAATTATTTGAAGGAAATGAACTGTAATTCAGTCCCTAAGACTTTCAAATTTTGGATGGAAGTTAGGTATAGTGTACTGTTTCAGTCTAATAACAGTCTGAAAGTGTTTATGGTAATACTTTCAGATTACTAAACCAAATTGAATGATTTTGGGTGTTATTAGAAACTTAAGACAACGGAGGAACATTTTCTAGAAGAAAGTGTTATGTCAGAATGTTCAAGTGTATTTTTAGCAAGACACTTAAGCACAAAAGATATAAGGCATAAATGGAAGGGCAAATAGGACCTTTCGCAATCATTAAGGGCATAAAAGGAAGAAGAAATTATGGTCTTGCATTTTAAGAAGAGAGAAGAACAAAAATTGGAAAAAAACAGAGAAGTGTCATGAAGAAGAGAGAAATACGAAGAGAAAAAGAGGAGAAAACGAAGAGAAAACAAACTAGGGTTTAATTTTTCTTAGTCTTCAAGAGAGATTTTGGAGCTGTGCAAGAAGGGAAAAAGGTAGAGGAAGAAAAGAGCTTCCCTTTGAGCCAAAGATCCCTTCATTTGGTGAAGAATGAATGTAAGATGATTTTAAAGATTTTGGATTTTTGAAAAGATTTTAGTTCATAGAGTTTAGAAATGCTTGGGTTTAAGTATTCTGAAACCAATTTTAGTGATTGTGCTTTGAGGGATTTTTCAATTAAAAACCCTATTGAGTGGGATTTTTGATATTGTGTAAAGGGATCAAAAGAGGCAAGAGGAACAAGAGAAGAGGCATTTTGAGCAAGTCTATAAGCAAGAAAATCAAGGTGGGTACATGTTTATAATAGAGTAAATAAGCCACAAGTGTTTCTTTGAATATAGAAAGTTTAATGATTTAAATTGCATCATAAATGTGCATTTATTACTTTTGAATGTTTTGAACATGTGCTATATGTTTTGTATATGAATTGTGTTACTGATTTATGAAATGAAAAATAGAAATGATTTTGAAATGATATCAAGTTTATGAAAAATCAAGTTTAAAAAATGTACCATTTTGGGCAACAAGTTTACAAGTTAAGAGATATATGTTATGTGAGTTTGTAGGGGTTCTCTAAGTTAAGTCACATGCACGTTGACCAAATTAAAGGCTTCTTCCACTTGCCCGCTAGTGGGATGGAACTCCTTCACGGACTTCCATAAGTTCACGGCTACACAGGAACATTAAGTGGAAATGTGTAGTACGTTCTTTTTTTTAGATCCACCCGAACCATTTTGATATGCTTATATGCTCATGACAAGAGTGATGCATACATAGTTTGTATCACCCAAACCATTTTGATATGCTTATGTGCTCATGACAAGAGTGATGCATACATAGTTTACACCTCCCAAACCATTCTGATGTGGTTATGTGTTTATATTATGTGAACAAGTTTGATGCATTAATGTTTTTGTAGTTGGAGATTTTGACTACATGACAAGATTTTTAGAAACAATTGCTTTATGAAATCAATGAGAATTTACTATGACAAGTGAATTTTTTCAAAATATTTTTGCTTATTTTATGTTATAAACTGTTACCCACGAGCTTTCAAGCTTACCTCCTTTCTGTCCCATCTTCAGGTGATAGCTAAGAGATCAAGTGATCAAGAGCATAAGGGAATTTCTTCAAATTTGCTATTTTGTATGTTGTAATGAGCCTATGGTGTGGATTTTTATATGTAAATAAGGCTTTTCAAACTTTGTTGCTTTGGTAATGAAATGATAGATTGAAGTAGTTTCAGTTTTGCATGTTCATTTTGACTTCCTTAGAAAAGGTTTGAGTTGAAGTAATAAGTTTGTTTTGATGTTTGACTATCGTGGGCACGCTACCTTTATGGGATGATTCCTAAGAAGGGTTCATAGAAATAACACTATAGGATATTAGGATCAGTCTCATGATTCTGAATGTTAAGAAGTTGGGTTCCGAAAACGGGATCTAACAGTACTAATAAAGGTGTAATTCCTGATCATATAAGACATGACATTAAAACTAAAGGAAAAATAGAAAACTAAAAGAAACATGTTGAAATTCGTTTTAATCTTTAAGAAGTCCAGTTTAGATTGATGGAAATCTACTATAAATGTTTTTCCTTACTTGTTCTTCATACTTTTTATTTTTCCTAAGTTGTCAATTTTTGTTTCTTAAGCCTCTTCTTTACTTTTCCTCTTAATTTTTCCTTATATATTCAACAATTAGAGTTCTAGGAGGTACTCAGTCACCAATATGGGCATTTATGGTGTCCATGCTGATCAGAAGTCATAAAACTCTCGAATTCAAAATGAATTAGGTTCAAAAGGTAAACACAGCTATGGACACAAGTGTGTCCATATGACAAAGCATATATAGAGTTCGTGTAACTCTCTAGAATTATGTTACCAACAATCTTGCATGAAACATGTCAACATAGGTGTGTTACCATCAATATAGATATGTACTTTAACATAGGCATTTCCATCGACCATGTTGATTTTCATCATTTTTTTTAACTTAGTCATAACATCTCCAAATTATTCTAAACTTGCCCCATTTTGTTCCTTTTCCTCCAAATTATTGAAGTACTTCATAAAAGAGCAATATAAAGAATGAAAGTGATTTAAAGAGTTATAAAGGAGTTTCTTGTTGGAGTTATGTAAATATAGTGCCCTGGAAAGCAAGTGTATTTACATGTAACTTTATCTTCTTCAGTTAC
>JANIPN010000006.1:35645857-35659470 GCA_027478595.1 Erythroxylum anguifugum
CTGTTAGGAATAACAGATTCGGTTAGCCCTCCCCGTAACAAACATCCTATATGTATATATTTATATATTTACTATATTGGTGAATATTCTGGAGTCTAACATAATCCAAGGGCCTTTTTACGCTCCAGCCAAATTTTAGACTCCTATAATAATAGGAATGATACCTGTTTTAACCACGTATATGATTCCTACTGTCTACTGAAATTTGTAGTTTGTTCTTGATTTCTACTATTTTCTACGGCATTAGAAGCAACCAATCAGCGTCCAGCTGTACTCGTACCAACTAAACTTCTTTGTTACTTATTTACATTCTATTCATTTCATGTCTACTCCTAATTTCCTAATGACCATAATCATGCTTTTTTAAGAAGATTATTACACCTTTACTTTGGTTAACTAGACCACATCTTATCAAATTACAATTGAAAACCATGTTGGAGGCTGGTTATGTCTTTTGTATTCTTAATATTGACTTGGGTTGCAAGATGATAATAAAATGAATTGCACAAACTTTAAGTTAGCACCATTAAACAAGAAAACATGAGTGGATCAACGATTTACTTGCCTTAAGCTCTGGGACACTGAAAGCATGCATGCAGCCTAAAATTTTAAACCAATGATAATTAGAAAAAATTCGACGAAATATAGAACTTACAGTCAACGTATGCTCCACCTTTGCAATCTCAGAAAGAAGTCGAGTCTCTTCAATGAATGGCAATTTACAAACAGCCTGTTATTTGAGATAGAACTCCGCATCAAAAGTAAAAAATTTACGTTGATAAGCATATTCTTCTGGAAGAGGTACTGGCAATCATGAAATGTGCAGAAGTTGTAAAATATTAACATACCAAACAGATATACATAGAAATATGCCTAAGTCAATATCTACTTCTACAAACATACATGCACATACATAAGTTATATAGATTTTTCAACCATAACCAATTTTAAGCATCCACAAAGGATCAAGAATCAAAATTCACCTGCCAAGGAGCACGCTTTCCTTCCATATCAAGCTCAAATTCTGCAAGAGCATCCAACAATTAATTGTCAAAATAAGATATCCTGAATCACTCACTATGTTAACTCACATAACTATACCTGTGGGATAGAAATCCAATATGGGTGATGATGGATCTATCATCAATTTCCTATAAAAGAATGGAAGAGTGTGTGCACTGGTGTGTACAAATCGGGTCAATTTCTATTTACAAAAATCAAAATCACCAAGCATTAAAAGTTATCATAAAAAGAAAAATAAAAAACCTTGCAGCAGGCAGTACACCCATTAATTGATCAAATGGTTTGAAAGGTTGTCCCAGTGTGAAGCGAATGTCCAAATTATCAATACCATGAAAATCTGAGGCAAATGGTGCATAATGATATGGATAGAACCTAAAAGAATTGTTCATACAATTAGAGATGATCTTTGAATGTTCCAAGAAGGCAAACATAGATGGATGATGTTAAGTTTTTGCAAGCCAACAGAATTCATATTGCACCCATGTCCCATAATTCTACAAACTAAACAAGAATAAAAGAGGAATCATGTTGGTTAGAGGTGAAGGTGACAAGGAACATAATAGAATGGATTGATTCATGTATTGAACATTGTACTTCTTCCAATTCACAATGCAAGTAAGCAGCCAAGTCAGCGAAAGCTCCAAAAGTATGTTCTGAAACAACAAGAACATCTGATCATGTTGGAAAATACAGCAGGCAATTAGAAGCAAAATTCCTCAAATCTTGAAGCGAATTAACATAGCCCATTGGGCTTGATCATGATTACCTTGATTTTGAAACATTCAAATTAATCAATATGTCATCAAACTAATCAAGTAAAAATATCCCATCCAACTAGATCCTGCACCACTTTAATTTTAAACTAGAGTCAATAATCTCATAATTATTTGTTGATTGACCTAGCAAAAATAGATGTAGACGGGGCACATTTTCACTGATTTGACTGTCAGACATTTAATTTTCATGAGCATATAAACATGAAGCCTATAAAAACAAGTGAAAGCACAGCATACCAATTCCACGAGCATACTCCTTCATAGTAATAGTGCATGACCCAACATATCCCTTCCACAAATTTAAAAACCTACATATATAGCAATAACTGCATTAAAGATAACCGACAAAGCAACTAAACAAAAACAAATGATGACTCAATCAACACACAGGACAAATGAAAAATGATGTGCATCAAACAGACGAGGAAATCAGAAACAAAAATCAAAATTTTTCAACAGCAGTCAAAATCAAGAATATGTGAACAGTCAATCCTAAGTTTTTACATTATCAGAGCTCTCAACTGTCAGATACAAAACTAGAGCTACAAAAAAACCTATAAATGCAAGCGAAAATTAGTTTATTCAAGGATAACTTGCTCAGTCTATTTGCCTCACCGCATGACTCCGAATTCTGTGACGCTCATCCTCTGTTTGAGCCTCAAATTTTGTATAATAGAATCTCACCTTGCAATCCTCCTCTTCCCGTATTATCTATCAAAAGGAATTTACAATAGGAGAATTAGAAACCCTTTATTTTGTATATTCTGAAAGTATAAAGAACTGAAGAACAAAACTTAACAAGTAAAACAGGCTACTGTAAGTAAAAAGAATCAGAGATTAATCTGCCAGTTTAGATGTCCCCATGCCAGTTTAGTGAAGTTTATGTAACACAACTTTGAACTCAATCGTACATTGAATATAACACAGACTTGAACAATTTAGAACTCTAAACAAAAAGAATAATCACATTTTCTGAATCTTGGCATAGGCTTGACGTCTCCCGGGTAAGAGCAGATCCATAGTTTCCATCAGTTTTTGTATTATTGTGGTACAGAAATCGAGAATCAGAAGCATTAGAGACAGGCTTTTTGGCTGAAGCAAATAGGATCTTGCCTTGTCTTTGCTTTCGCTGCAGCCAACAGCAGAAATTAGTCTTCAAGATAATACATCAAAATTTATGTCAGTGCTGGTTACATGGTTTCCAGATTACTAACCCATGCATATTCCATACAAAATGAGTAATGAAGATCTGTGGTACAGAAATAATGAACAATGGTATGCTCAATAGGGAAAAAAAACAAGGCAAAATTAAACAACTGG
This sequence comes from Erythroxylum anguifugum, assembly GCA_027478595.1. Classification (NCBI taxonomy): domain Eukaryota; kingdom Viridiplantae; phylum Streptophyta; class Magnoliopsida; order Malpighiales; family Erythroxylaceae; genus Erythroxylum; species Erythroxylum anguifugum. The sequence continues at coordinate 35,648,977 of JANIPN010000006.1, forward strand.
TAGATGATGAAGTCGATGAATGGACATGCATATATCATAGATCGAAAGTGACTTTTATGATCAAGAAACTATATCAAAAAAGTAAAAATTCAGAGCTACATCTGATTATAGATATGTCAACAAGTTATTGAGAAGCAAATAGGAACCTCTATACGCTTTCTCAAGATAGAAGATTCACGAGATCCCAAAGCTTGTAGAAAGTGCTGCACCCTCATCAAGTTTATCTACAAAACAAAGCCAGAAAAAAAAAAGCACTAACAAGTTGAGAAAGAAAAAATTTCAGTGATGCCTCAAAATAAAAAATCATGTAGACAATGCTGCGTGGAATGTAAATTAGATTAACATAGCCACACGATTGGCAGACACTTGACAACAATGGTCCAGTTTAATATCATCAATTGTATAGTTAAAAGATGCATTTTCTTTTGAGAAAAAGATAATGGATCTATGTATAATCTAAGATGCCAAGGCCCTGGAATATAATCATCCAAAACTGCTTTTAAAAGAGAAAAACAACATGAACGTTTTATCACTTAAGATTTTGATAAGCAATTCCAAAGAAGGTGTAATTTAAGCCATGTCCACAATAAGTTTGGTCAGATTAAGGATGTCCTCAACGTAGTTGGAAGTTTCCTTAAAACATCCTTCAACCATGAATCATTATAGTAATAAAAGGCTGATTAAAACACCCTCGCACTCATAAATGAATTATTATAATAATAAAAGGCTGCAAAGCCTAGCAAAAAGGAATACAGATCATATGCTACCATAATGGATGTGGTTGAAAGAACAAAATCATTATACAATTGAGGATAGTCTAATATTGGGAAAATCAGGCTGTACATTCCTGTGGTTTGATCCATTTTAGTGGAGGGTTATGTAGTCTAAAGTTAATTTTGTAATGAAAACCTTTTCGGTCAGTCTTCCATAAAAATCATTGATCATTGAGCGTTTCAACAGTGTTGTTTCCCCAAAACACCAGTCTATTTGTCCAACAAAAGGCCATCTCAATCCATCAACAACATCATCTCCACTAATTGAAATGATGTCATTGCTCTTTCAATCTTTCTCCCCTTTAATATAGAAAACACATTTTTTGATGGTCTAATATGACCTTTTGTTGGAGTTACTTCCCACATGAAATAACATTGAGCGAAAACATCATCGTATGGGCGTTCCCTGTTAATTATTTTTATGCAAAACAGAAAAGGGGGACTTCAAGTTGAAATCTGCTAGCATGAGGTTATTACTTTCTTGAAAAACTGAAATCACTTAGAAGATTAGATGTCAATAATCTTGTCCTGTAGAACACTTACTAGACGATCCATGGGTAAAAAACAAAAAATAATGTTTTAGTAGCTATATCAGCATGGTTTTTCGATAGTCCCCTGTTCTGTTTTTAATTTACATCCAGCTCTTACATACTTCTCATATAAAAAATAATCAAATGAATAAAGAGAATATTGAAGGAAACACATGGATCGTCCAAAATGGATTGAATATGTGGAGATACCTCCCGATCAAAGACCAAAAAAGAAAAGGAAACATGATATCATATAATGAATTGATTATCAACTTAATGAGCAATCAACCAAGATAATCAAGCTAATCATTAGACAAAAAATGTAAGCAAACATGAAATACCATATAGCATACATGTGCCAACAAAAACTAACAAACAAATAAAGCACATAGTCAAATGAATACAGTATGATCAAAACAGGAATTTTAGAAATATTCAAGCAAGTCAGCTTTACACATAAGCGTTGAGCTACGCACCTCAAAAGAATTGGTTAAGTAACCACCCATCCGAATAAATTCCTCTTTGTAAACCTTCATTAGCAAATTAATGGCTCCCTATCAAAATCAACATTATCAGCAATTGAAGGCAGAGACAGATTTGGGGTGCAAGTGATAAGCGCAACATATAGTGCTCTACTTGGATAATGCAATTGGCAACAGTATGAAACAACTAACGTAGTTTCATATTAGGTTATATAGGTTTCTGTTCAGTACATACATAATGATCAAGGGTTATTACTTCATTTTTTTCATTGGTTACCAATCAGAAAATTTTTTCTTCCACAAAAATATGATTAATTTGCATCTAAGAAACAAAATCAGTACATATTTCTCTAAGAAACGCACATAGACACACAAAAGGCAGCTTTTGTTTCCCAACCTCTCTTATCCCCAGTGATGGTAAGCTTGGAAGAAAATCATTCCCAATGAACAAACACATGAAGACGAAATCGTCAATTAAACGCTCTGGGTCTGCCTTCAACTGAGCTGATGAGATTGACATCTCACGTGCTAAATACTTACGCAAAACTTTAATGCTGAGAAACTGCAACCAAATATGCCATCAAAGCTGGCAATGTTAAACCAGAATATGATGTGGATGATGAGGCCAAGAAAAAGGTTTGCATGAGATGTGCAACGAAGTAAAGAGTCTTAAATTCAATCACACAACAGCAAGACCATTGATTGTATGTTTCCAGAATCACCTCTATCAATCTTATGTTATCCTCAATAAGCAAAACAATTAACCAGTCTCCTTTCCTATTTGAAATTAATAAGCCAGAATGCCTAAATTTCCTATAAATAGAAATTTGAAATAGAAGTTACAGAAAGCACAAGGATCATGAACTTCATATAGTATTCATCAAATGCTGACAACCAACACTAGTAACTTCAAAAAATTTATATGCTTAAACCATAAGAAAGTTTAATCACATCAAGTTGATTGCTCAACAGCATAAATTACTTGGTTTTTATGGTTAAGCCACATGCCCAAATCTTTATCTTTATGTCAGTAAATAGCTACTGCACAGACCTATAGATGAATTTCCAATGTGGATGATAATATCATCACTCACTATGATGCAATAATTTTCAAGTGACTTCTACAGTTAGGTTTTTTTAGAAATGATATCATATCTTAACAAAAAAATGTCTAATATTGATCTCCTCTATTACATCTGTTCTTTGTTTTTGCTAATATCGTACATGCTTCAGTCAATCACAGAGATAATGCACATAGTCATGTGTTGATGTTGTACCAATTACATACGATGAACAATGAAAGTCATAACCTTAAATCTCAGCCCCATGATGTAGTCCTCAACATTTTTGATATCTCGAAACGTCCCCTTTTTTTTCTGCCAGTAGATGCGTATCTTCTGTTTTTTCAAAGAACCCTTTTTTGATTTGTCTTTGAAGATAACCTATATCAGCAAAATTAGGAGTTCATCCCCCTTACATTCTGGTCATCATCTAACATGAGAAACAAGTTTGGAATGAAAATTTCTTTTCATGAGTTCTGTACACATACCTCTCTCAAAATTGTGAAGTGCATTTCATGAGTAGCTAATCCAAGCAGGATCAAATCTGCATCCTAAATAGCACAAAAGAAGACGTAAAATTGGCCATGTCAAAGTTGAAACTCAACCAAGAACACAGAGAGCAAGTCATTTACCAATCCATACAAGCAATGGTGTGTATTAGGATCATAGCCTGGTAGATTTCTCTGCAAGCGGATGTAAGACATTACCTTATGCTCCCCCTCACCAGGTACACTGGCATCAGAAAGAATGACCTAAGAAACCACATTCATTCACAAGAAATGTTATACGAAAAAAGTCCATATGCACAAATCTGAAGACAGTGATTTTTCTTTTGTATTTGTGTGTAGAAGGTAAGAGGGAGGGAAGTAGAGAGAGATGGAGCAAAAGTTAGTTCTCCGTTCACAATATCAAAGCTACCTTTATCCCTTTCCAACCCAAAACCCCATTCATCCTCAAGCGTATGTAGTATCGAAGAGCTGATGATAATAAATCCATAAACTCAGTTCCAGGTGTGATCACATTTGAATCTAGCTTGTTTGGTTCCTTCTCAAGCAAGGCCTGGCAGGAATCAGAACAAATGTTTTCATGAATCCACAAGAGCATTGCAAAAGAAAAAATCCAAATTTTGTGATTGGCCATGGCAACACTTTCCACGTCTTATGACAGATGTAAGACTCACTTCATGAGCAGCCCTGAAACGCCTTGATCGCTGTTGATTCATCTTAGCTCGTGGGGCAACACCATCTGCATATAGTCAAGTCATATGTGATTAAGACACAATGAGAACAAAAACTAACTCATAGAAAACGAAAAAAAAAAAAAGAAGCTATTGCAAAACAACAGTAATTACCAAGTGCCATGAATATAAGTTTGCGAGGCCTAACAACGGAGAAGATCCTATCTATGTATTTAAAAACTGCTTCGAAAACTTCATCGTATGTAGTTGGAGCAGGCTGTTACATAAAGCATAGGAAAACTAAAAATACTTGAGAAAGAACAGGACACGACAGGACAGGACAGAACACAGGTAGGTAGGTAGTTAATTACGAGTCCTTGAGGAGGGTGGAAACAGGGGTGAATGATGCCATTCATGTCGAGATAGAGGTTGTCGAACTCGACTCCATTGGGGTTTGGAAGAGAAGTGTCTATTGGTACTGAAACGCCGTCAACCACCTGAGGACGTTGTTCCTTCACATCCATCGTTATGCGCCGGTACTTTTGAGTCAAATACGTGAAGAATGAAGGTATTCCCATTGTCGTGTCGTCGGCGGCGGCTAAGTTGCGAAATCACACCATCATTCGCTTCCAACTAAACAATATGTGTAAAGAGGCCGTTACCTTTAGGGTTTATCCAACTATTGCTGTTATTGATCGGTTAACTTATCCGGGTAGCTAATAGCGTTCTATTGCTGTTAATGATCGGTTAATCACAACTGACGAAGTTTTCGACCCAAGCAAAACAACAAATTTGTAAAAGTTTAATCAATTAAGCTAAAACGAATTTAACATAATAATAATAAGTTAATTATTAAAAAATCTTAATAATATTAATCCGTTCTAAAAAATCTCAATTTTTAATTTATTATCAAAATAATCCGACGTGTAACAAACCACGTCATATTAGTGTTTTTACCAATTGTCATAATTCTATTTTTCTATGTAATTATTTTATTATTTAATAAATTAGAAAACAAAACCCTAATATTAAACTTATACCAATTAATGTAACTGCCGGTAGAATTAGGGAAAGGTACGGGAAAATGTGGATGATTTAAAATTCTAAGGGGGCGTTTGGTTAAGAGTACGAGAATAAATCAATGGGAATGGAATGAATGGTAATAATTAGTTAGTTATTATGATTGATTGAACAGTTTTTTCATACCTAAGTTTTAAGTAATGGTCCATTTTTTCATACCTAAATTTTAAGTAATGGTCCATACCTTCCATGTGTGGGAGGAATAGATTTGATTCCTATCAGCACTAATATTTTTTTTAATTTTTTAATTAAATATAATTAAAAGGTAATTAATTAAAATGTAATTAATTAAGATATATTTAATTAAAATATAATTAATTTTTAACTAATTAAGATAAAATCTAATTAATTAATTACAATAATTAATCAAGATAAAATCTAATTAATTAATTAAAGTCTAATTAATTAAATTCTAATTTAAATATAATTAAGATGTAATTAATTAGTTAATTACAATGTAATTAATTAAAATATTATTCATTAATTACTTAAAATATAACATCATTTGTATTATAGAGAAATGTAAATTGTATTAAATTATTTAATCTTTCTGATTTATCAAAAAAAATTATATTAAATTATGTTACTTGATTTTACTATAGCAATAGAATGGTGGATATTTTGGTTGTATAGATGAATTGCACAATATTTTGGATGATTAAACTATATTTTAAGGATATTATATAACTAATGATATATTGATGTAAGAAAATACTAAAGCATTTTTTTTCTTCAAGAGCTATTGGAATGAAAAAACCGCAATATACTTGATTTTAAACATTCTGTCATTGTAATTAGGGTGCATAAATTAAAAATAATCATTAAAAATATATTTAAATTTTGATATAAAACAAAAAATTAACAAAATTTTTATTTCTCAACATTTTTAACAAATCAACCACCATCAATGGTAATGGTAATCATTCCTTCATCTTAACTAACCATCGTAATTATAATGATTATATCCATTTTTATTTCTCAATATATCCATTCATATTCTCATTCTCATTGCCCTCTGTGAACCAAGCCCCTCTTTACTTGGAGAATTTATTTCAACTTCTTCCTCGTAGATATTTAGACAAGTAGTTCTAAAGACACTATCCTCGTACGAGTTTTTTCTCTGTTAAGCTCCATTCCAGTGTTTTAGTTGTCATAATCCAAAAAACAAAAATTAGTTTATTTCCCTAATTTATGGACTCTTAGTCTTTACGTTAGTAATGTAAAGATTGAGCTAAGGAATTTTCTATTACCTTCTTATGAACATAACAAAACTGTCTTGACCAGGAGATCGTTGGACGTTATTAGTTTCCCAGCAGTAGCGAAGCTACTTGCAAGAGAGGGTGGGCATTAATTCCCTAAAAAAAATTATTAAAGAATATATATATGCATATAAAGGTTGTCTACCTAAAAAATGTAGTTGCCCATGCTGGATTGGATAAAAAGAAAATTTGCCCCCCCTGAAATAAATTCCTGACTTCGCCACTGTTCCCAAGGATAAGGTGCCAATGAAAGGTGTCACTTTCTTTGAATATAGTGGAAGAACAAATAGCGAACTCCAAAAGACCGCAAATACTTAAGGTTATGTTTGGTTGGGGTTTTATTAATGAAATATAATATTATTTCATCGTTTGATAAAAGAGTTTATAATAGAATAAGATAGAAGAGGAAAGTTTCATATTACATCTCATTCTATCCTAACAGTAAAAATGATAAATCTCCGATTTGAAGTGTTTAGTATGTAATGTAAAATAATAAATATACAGTATTTAATATACCCTTGATAATATTTTATAATACTAGTTATACCCTTCCCAACTCTAATAGCAAGCAAGACAATAGATCCATTTGTGATTGTATATCCATTTGTGATTGTAGCAAAGGAGGAGCACCGTCACTAGGCAACTGGACCAGCACCGTTGCCGGTCAGATAACAACAATTGCTGGTCAGGTAAACTCCTTCCCTTTATTTCACGCAAAGTTTCAACTAAGTTTCATTTGTCCATAGCTTTTATTTCACGCCAAGTCTTTTTGCAGTCTGCTATTTTCACGTCAAAACACCACATAGACGTTTGATTTATCTTCTTACTTCTGTGATATGTTTTATGATGGTTGAAGTTTAGGGTGGCATCGCTATCATAAGCATAATGATATTAATAAAAATTTTCAATTCTTTCCCTTCTTCTTGTTAAACTTTTCTGCCTTAATTCTAATCTTTACCTTTTAGAAACTACGGTGCCAATCTCTACCTTTTAGAGACTCACCCATCTCTCTCTCTATCACTCATTCACTCTGTTGCTTTTTGGAAACTCACTGTGATGCATTAATTACAAATCTATATACTCCATAAGATAAAACTTTTTTATCCTTTCTTATTAGTGTTTAAATGACTTTGCTTTCTTCTTGCTGAGTTAGCTCTGTTTGTAGCCTTATTATTCTTCTCTAATATGATACGATTCACGTGAAATTGAGGAGAGAATCGTCATCTTCATCATTCGACGTTTCGCTGTACTTCTAGATCATCCATCTTCTGAAACATGTTTAATCTTTAACTTTGTTATGATTGAATCTTAGTATCCCACAAAATGACAATTCTTTTCTTAAGCAGACGATTCTTTTTTGTTAGGTTTTAGGGTTTAATTGTTTAGGAATTGAAATTTGGTGGGCATTTTTGGTTTGAATAGCTATACGCCTAGATAGGATGCAACCCTGCTAAGTTTGGTCACTTGTATGCTTCCTCTCCCACTCGTTACAACAATTCATACTAGACCTACAGAAACTTTTTCTTTTCTCTACCAAAAAGTCAACTATGTCTTTTATGCTTTAGTGTCTTGTCAAAAATACCCTTGAACATTCTAACATAACACTTTCTTCCAGAAAATGTTCCCCATTGTCTTAAGTTTCTAATGACACCAAAATCATTCAATTTGGTTTAGAAATCTGAAAGTATTATCGTAACACTTTCAGATTGTTCTTATATTGAAAAAGTACATTATACTTAAATTCCTCCCGAAAATTGAAAGTCTTAGAGACTGAATTAGATTTCTATTTCTTCATATCATTAGTAGCTCCATGTCTCTAGTTTTTTGTGAAATAAGAATCATCTCATTCGAAGTTCTACCAGTCAAGACATCATCAAAATACCGAAGTATGTCTAATGAAATCATACCAACTCATACTATTTCAACAGATTCCCTCACTTTCCTTCAATCAACCTTTTTTGAATCAATACCATATGCTATCAAATTCTATGGAGAGGTAGATAAATGTGTTAAGGAACTATTAATCCAAGAATCACTTCATTTTGAGGTCGGATAATAAAGTTTTGGCCGAAAGAATCAAACATGATGTTGCCCTCAATCATATTGAACCTGTCGCGGGACAAATCGCATAACTCTCTCTACAAATGTCTGATTAAGATCATCTTAGGATAGTTTCAAAGAGGACTTTGAGATCTAAAACTTTCAACAAGACCTTGAAGACAAGTGTTGTCGTCTATAGTGTCAAATTTGGACCAGAAGATGTTCTAGTCAATATAAGACGAAGCAGAAAGTAAACCTAAGACGAAGGGTGAGACGAATTGAGAAAAACAAACGAAGCACAAAGCAGATGAAGTGAAAAGCAGACGAATCAAAAAGCAGACGAATTGAAGAGTAGACAAAGCAAAGAGCAGATGAAGCAAAGAGTAGTCGAAACAAAGTCAACTTAAGACGAAGTAAAGTCAACTTAAGATGATGCAACTCTTAAGAAGAAGCAGAGTCAACTTAAGATAAAGCAAAGTCAACTTAAGACAATGCAACTCTTTAAACGATATGACATCATCACAAACGATACGTCTCTACAGACGATACATCTTTACAAACGATACATCTTCACAGACGATACATCTTTATAGACGATACATCTTCACAGACGATATGACGTCATCACAGACGATGCGTCTATACTCCTGAGCATCTCCCCTTATAAGGACTATAACTTTCAACTCTGATGTCCAAAATTACATACTTTATACCGTTGGAAAGCTGAAAGAAAGACCTACAATTTCTAGAAGACACCTTTCTCTAATTTAGCCTAGATCAATCTAGAATTTCCCTCGAATTCAAAACACAAATTTTACATTCATCCACCATTGTATTGAACCCAATTCTCAACTTTATGATAAATTTTGAGATTCTTAATGACAGAATTTAAATTTGATGTCTTCATAAGAAATGTAGCCACATGTTTCTGGTTTAATCCAAATTAAGAATCATCTCGTTTAGATAACTAGAGAAAAAGTTATGCATAAAAGACTGAAGCATACTCAGTGAACATTTTCCAGATCAACTACCAATTTTGTTTCAAAATCTTTCCTTAACACAACTCATGCCAAGATCACCTTTTCCATTTCATTTATTCCTCATTCTTAACTCCATTTCAAATCAGTATCATCCATAAAGAAATTATAGTCCATGATTAATCATAAACACTAATTACAGAACATCCACATATATACATATCTTTCATCAACTTACTACACATATTCAACTTCATTTTTGCTTTCATTTCACTTCTAACTTTCACCTTAATTCTTCCCATTTCAAAATCTCTCATCCACCAAAAACACCAAAGCAAAACAAGAATCTATCCACATTTTTCATTCACTACTTTACTCTTGTCTATCATTTCTTATTAAAAAAGTTTCATTCATTTGTTCTAAGTTCTAAGAAACATTCGGGGTCCAACATTGATGCTATCTGCCGATATACAGAACCTGAATGAATTTAGTCGAGTACCAAGGCTCAATCTCCATCCTTACTATTTATGGTACCTAGGGGTGACGATATCATTCAATAAGCTGAAGTATAATGATTGCATTCCTATACTGGAGAGAATCAAATCTAAAGTCCTTTTGTGGCAAAACTAATTCCTATCCTACACATGGAGACTTACTCTAACTCTTTCGATTCTCAACTTCTTTCATACGCATTGGCTAGTGCACACGATCCTACCTCAGAAAATAGTTAAGGAGATTGATAGACTGCTGAAAAAAAATTATGGTCTGGGAAGTGTGACACTGGAGAAAAAAAATGCTAAAGTGAAATGGAGTGACAACACCATACCAAAGGATGTAAGAGGTCTCTGTAGGAAAATCCTGGTGCGTGTATCATATACAATCATGCAGAAAATAAAAAAATTGTTCTGGGACTTTCCGAAGTCCAAGATCTATGTGTCTATATAAGGAAATACTATAAAACCTAGTTGAATGTTCCGAATTCACATACATGTTCATAACATATATAGATATAGGAATTCATGGCATTTACACAAATCAATCATTCATATAATAACCATGTACCTTGTGTGCAGTCTCTTTCGTTCATTGATCTTCTACTTGTTGGAGTTATGTAA
>JANIPN010000006.1:35813755-35826847 GCA_027478595.1 Erythroxylum anguifugum
TTTGAAACTGTTATTATTATTATTAGTTAATTTTTAAAATAATACAAACCATTCATAATAAAAATACCATTGAATTATAATTCAATTTGCACTATTTTCTGTCTTTGTCCCCTACAACCAAACACATTATGTCTGGAGACGGAAACAGTTTTCTCTATTCTGTCCACCATAACTAAACACCTTACTGTCCCCAGTTTCTGTTCCGTTCTGTCTTCAAATTTCTCTTCCGTTCTGTCTCTAGCTACCGGAGACGAAGATGAGCACAATGATGTCGAACAACACAAAGGGCACAAAACCATCAACAAAGAGATCCCTCTTATATTTCATTCACACACATTTTAGAGACAACTGTACATTATTCCTCAAAACACTAACAAAAGATGATGTTCAAACAGCCTTTGCTCCTTAAAAGATATGATGAAACCCCCCAATTTCCTAACTCCTATACCAGGTCCAAAACACAAGCCATCTCACATCTGCTCCACTTTTCAACGTGTGTCCGATTATAGATGCCTCCCTACAGCTAGCCAAAAGATGATTGATCGACTACAGGGACACATCTGTCTGTGTCTCAGTTTTATTTCTCTTCGGCACTCTGTGAGGGAAAAGAATCATGGTCACCTACCTCATAACTTTGTGTTTGTTGCTATCTTGATGCCTCTTTTTAAGGTCTTGGTGCCTATTAACAGCGTCATCTTGAGTGTCACTACTTGTGCAAATATCCTCTTCTCTCATCAGATATTTATCAACCTGCGAAGCTGCTTGTCGTCCCTCAGATATGGCCCATACAACGAGAGACTGACCTCTTCGGCAATCACCGGCTGCAAATATTCCTTCCACGTTTGTGGAGAAGCGACCATATTCTGCCTTGAAGTTCGAACGATTGTCTTTCTCCAAGCCTAACTTGTCTGCAACATTCTGATAAGATCAAACGGGAAAATTTTAATGAGCCTACGTTCAATTGGTTCAAGTACATTTGGATATGATAGGCTGTAATTCCAAATTGAGCTAAACTTAATAAATGAATTTTTATCCTTTTCAGGCATTCGTAAAACAGGACACTAACCGATTCAGGACCAAGGAATCCCATAGCTAATAGCACAAGGTCTGCATTAATGATTTCCTCACTGCCTTCTACCTCCTTGAACTGAAATCTTCCACTGGCATCCTTCTCCCATCGTACACGAACAATTTCTAGTCCTTTAACATTACCATTTTCATCTCCAATAAATCGCTTAGTTAAAACCTCATACGACCTTGGGTCTTCTCCAAATTTAGCAGCAGCTTCTTCGTGTCCATAATCCACACGGAATACACGAGGCCACTGCAGAATTGACGAGATTGTAGGAAGGAAATATAAAGGACAACAAAATATACGATATCTTTCTGTTTTCAAACATGGGAAAGAAGGCATATGCATATACGAAAGCAAACTAACAAACCTATACGCATCATTGCTAATGGAAAATGTGAAGGAAGATAAAATTTGCAAATCCTCAAAATGCTACCTCTAGGCCCTTACCAATATGAAAAAGGTTCATGCTAACACATGCTGAATAGGATAGCAAAGGTTAGAGAGTCAAACCTGTGGCCATGGATTTCCAGGAGCTCTAGTCTGTGGTGGCTGTGGTTGTAGCTCTAGATTTATGAGGCTAGTACAGCCATGTCGAATGGATGTTCCAATACAATCTGTCCCAGTGTCACCTCCACCAATTACTACCACTTTCTTTCCCCTAGCAGAGATGTATTTACCATCCTCTAGATTGCTATCTAGCAAGCTTTTTGTATTCGCATAAAGAAACTCCATGGCAAAATGTACACCAGACAACTCACGGCCTGGTATAGGAATGTCTCTGCAGAAGAAAACTTGATGAGAACAGATACATTCCACATATTTCAACTACTCTGCCATGAACCAACTTCTAAATTTGATGAACTTCTTATTGCTTTGAGATGTGTTGAATTACCTTGGTTTTGTGGCTCCTACAGCCAAAACAATAGCATTATTCTCCTCTTGAAGCCGGTCAAGGGCGTACAAAGGATCAATTCCAACATTAGCATTGACCACAAAGTTGATGCCTTCCTCTGCCATTAGGTTGACTCGTCGTTGGACTATATCCACCTTGTCAGCCTTCATATTGGGAACTCCATACATCATCAGCCCTCCAATTCGGTCAGCTCGTTCATATACAGTAACTAAATGACCCATTCTATTCAATTGATCTGCAGCAGCCAAACCAGCTGGTCCACTTCCAACAACAGCGACTCTTTTCCTGAATCAAAGGTGTATCCAAGCAGATTTCCATTATTAGAAGCTTAAACACCTCATGCATGGGGTCTCTAGTCACAATATTAATCGATTTTAATGAGGTTTCTGTCACGAAAGTTTAGTTTACATTTCGTCAACTCATTGTGAAATAGACAGGCAGCTGTGGGCACAAATTGTACTTGGTTAGATCATCCAACTATTACTCAAGGTCGTGAAATATCCTGGAAAAGAGAAGGAACATACCCAGTTCTTCTAAGGGGAGGCCGTGGTTTCATCCAACCCTCTTCAAAGGCCTTGTCAATAATTGCACATTCAATGTTTTTGATAGATACAGGATTCTCAATAATACCAAGGACGCAAGAGCCTTCACATGGTGCAGGACACACACGGCCAGTAAACTCTGGGAAGTTATTTGTCTCAAGAAGCCGATCCAATGCTTCTCGCCACCTATTTTGGTACACCAACTCGTTAAATTCTGGTATTTTGTTTCCAAGAGGGCATCCAGAGTTCTCCTGCATCATTTGTTACATTCAGTTTTAGTAGGTCAAATGAATAAGGTCATGACCTAAAAGATTTAACAGACATCCAGAATCCATAGGGCGTCCACCTGGTGGCAGAAAGGTGTACCACAATCCATGCAACGAGCTGACTGGGTTTTTAAAAGTAGACCAGGTTTTGTATCCTCCATAACTTCATTCCAGTCATTCATTCGGACAGTAGGATTCCTGTATTTAACACCCTCACGCTCATAAGCTATAAAACCACGATGCTTAACAGCATCACTCACCCGTGTTGGCCTCCTCACTTGTTCAGCTGCTACCTTCTGTAAATTATCAATCCACATTAGATGCAGAAAATAAATGCAGATCACCAAACAATGAAAGCTTGATGAAGCCACTGAGTAAATAAATTCTTGATTCTCAACCAAGGAAAAAAATAAAAAGACATGTTTGGGCAACCCAGTTGGTGTCAAATAATTAGAAATAATTGAAAAAGCTTCTCATGTTAACAAATGAACAGATTTCACTATAATATTACTGAGAGAATAAAGGAAATAGTTGTAATTATGTTATTAGGAGTCTGCAGCTTCAACTATGCAGTCACCAACAGGAAAGGAGGTGTAAAACATAAGGGAAAGAGAGTCATAGTTCAAAAGGATGTGAAACAAGAAAAGCAAGGTTTTTTTCTTTTATTTTCTTGCGTAGGAAGCAGGTAGAGAATGTAAAGATGTACCCTACTTCACAAGAAAGAAAAGATTGGGAAGACAATTCACCTCAATGGATGTGCCATTCAGAGATGCAGTTGCTAACTTCTTCAGCTCCTCAAAAGCATCTTTCTCCATCAATTCTGCTTCATCTTGCTCTTCAGCTTCTTTGGCAGCCTCCTTCAAGTCTGTTGCTTGTTTCATGTTTGCTAAAACCCGTTTGTAATCCCTAGGGAAAACTTTAATAAATTTAGGGAGAAGATTGTCAAAATCTGCAAGAACTTCTCTAGCTAGCTGGCTACTTGTGTGTCGTTGATGTTGCTGTATCATCATTCTCAGAGTCATTACGTCCTCTTCTTCTTCAACTTTATCCAGGTCTACCAGTTCGGTGTTACATCGGGATCGGAACTTTCCATCAGAATCCAAAACATAAGCAATTCCACCACTCATACCTGCAGCAAAATTTCTGCCAGTTTTCCCTAGCACAACGACAGTGCCACCGGTCATGTATTCGCATCCATGATCACCAACACCTTCTACAACCGCTTTTGCCCCAGAATTACGGACGCAAAATCTTTCTGCTGCCATTCCATTTAAATACGCTTCCCCACTTATAGCACCATATAGAGCCACATTACCAATAACAATGTTTTCTTTTGGGTCAAAAAGGCTTCCCTTTGGAGGATAAACTACAATTTTTCCACCAGATAATCCTTTACCAACATAGTCATTAGCATCACCTTCCAGCTCCAGCATAATACCAGGGCAAAGGAATGCTCCTATACTCTGCCCTGCACTTCCTGTTAGTTTAATATGAATAGTATCTGCAGGAAGCCCTGCCAAATTGTAACGCTTAGTGACTTCATGGCTAAGCATGGTCCCAACAGCACGATTAACATTGCAGATTGGCATTTCAATGTAAACAGGAAGCAGTTTTTCCAGAGCAGCTTCAGAAAGCACTATGAGCTCTTGATCTAAAGCCATGTCCAAGCTGTGGTCCTGCTTTTGAACACAATACTGGGCAGCTTCAGGGCGAATGTCAGCAGCAGGTCTCAGTAATAAGGAAAGGTCAATATTTTCCAGCTTCTCATTGTGCTGGATGACTTCTTTATCAACTTCTAGCATGTCTGATCGACCAATCATCTCATTTACTTTACGGAAACCAAGCTCAGACATTATCTCCCTAAGCTCCTCTGCTAACATGAAGAAGAAATTGATAACATGCTCAGGCTCTCCCGCAAACTTTTCCCTCAGGACAGGATCTTGAGTTGCAATACCAACAGGACATGTGTTTTTGTGACACTTTCGCATCATGATACAGCCAAGTGTTATAAGGGGTGCAGTGCTGAAGCCAAACTCTTCTGCACCAAGAAGAGCAGCAACAGCAACGTCTCTTCCAGTTTTCAGTTGGCCATCTGTTTGAAGAATAGTACGACCCCGAAGATCATTGGCAACAAGTGTTTGATGGGTCTCTGCTAAACCAAGCTCCCATGGGAGCCCAGCATTCTTAATGCCCGTCCATCGGGATGCCCCAGTACCCCCATCATGACCTGAGATCAGTACATGGTCAGCATGCCCCTTTACCACCCCACTGGCAATTACTCCGACACCAGCTTCAGATACCAGCTTCACACTAATGCGAGCCGCTGGATTAGCATTCTGCAGTGGAAAGTAATAGTATTAGGATGAAACAGTAAGTGCAAATATGTTCCATTTTCAGGAGAACATTAGAGTTGTTCAGGCCATGAACCATGTGCATGTGTGACAACTGTGGCAAAAGATTGAAACAATAGATATAGTCATGAAAAGCCCAAGTATATAAAGAACTCAACATATACCTTAAGATCATGAATTAGTTGGGCAAGGTCTTCAATTGAATAGATATCGTGATGGGGAGGTGGACTTATTAGTCCCACTCCAGCAGTAGAATTTCTGGTGACTGCAATGTCCCCTATCACTTTGTGACCAGGAAGCTCACCTCCTTCACCTGGCTTCGCCCCCTATAAATCAAGGCAGGAATGGTCAAAACAAAATCATTGACAAAAAATTAACAGATTCAGTTGGTATTTAACCTCACCAAATGCCAAAGTAGCTATCAGTTAAAGATGCAATGCACCCAGGGGTGCTTTGCAGACACAGCATCATCTGCCATGAACATAAATCCATAAACAATAGGAACCTCTATTCCAAGAGGAATACAGGGGCAAAAATAGGAACAGACAAACCCAATTCCAAAAAAGGGAAAACATGAATGGGATCTTCAAAGTCATAGGTAGGTTATTTAACAGGTACCTGAGCCATCTTGATCTGTAGCTCATCAGCATTAGTCAGGTAGTAGCTTGAAACTCCAAATCTCCCACTTGCAACCTGCTTAATTGCACTTCTTTTTGGGTTCAACGACCCATCTGCAAGAGGTTCCATGCGAGATGGTTGCTCACCTCCCTCACCTTCGAGGAGGATAAAAGTGAGAAGCAAAGGAAATTGAATTTGGGGAGAAATATAAGCAAGAAAAGATGATAATTAGGCAGCATAAAGAATTACTTCAAAAGTATTGAAGTAATATAAGCAAGAAAAGATGATAATTAGGCAGCATAAAGAATTACTTCAAAAGTATTGAAGTAATAAAATATCGGGCACGAGATTTAAGACAATGATTTTTGTATTCAATTTTTCCTCAAAAATTGAATATCACAGATGCAGAACATAAAGAAAGAATGTTCACATATTAAGCGTACCAGTATTTGATTTCCCTCCAATTTTGTTCATAGCCATAGCCAGTGTTGTGTGGGCCTCCAGGGATATTGATCCATAACTCATAGCGCCAGTGCAGAAACGCTTCACAATCTCACTAGCTGGTTCTACATCCTCTAGAGGAACTTTTACTTCTGCCTCTCTAAACTTCAACAACCCACGCAAGTTGCAGCTTTTGTTCAACTCATGAATCCTTTTTGAATATTCCTTATAAGCAGCGACACTATTACTTCTGGCAGCTTCTTGAAGCTTTGATATGGCAAGAGGATCATTCAGGTGAATTTCACCACCTTTTCTCCAGTGATAGTCACCGGGATTGGGCAGTGCTACAGCTTCTGCACTTCCAGGAGGGAAAGCCCGAGAAGGAAATGCCAATTCATGCAAGTGAAGTGAATCACGGGCAAGGACCTCAAATGTTGCGCCCTCTACTCTGCTTGGGGTTCCAGAAAAACATTTTTCAATCACTTCTGATGAAAGACCAAGAGCTTCAAAAATTTGAGCACCCTTGTAGGAGGCCAGAGTTGATATTCCCATTTTTGCCAGAACCTTCATCATTCCATAGTTGCTAGCCTTGAAATACTTCTTGACAAGTTCATCCTTTGAATGGAACTCACCAGTAGACTTTGGAGGGATCTTTCCATCCACCTGCAACCTCCAAATGGCCTCTACAGCTAAATATGGGCAAATAGCATCTGCACCAAATCCAACCAATGTACAGAAGTGATGCACTTCACGTGGCTCAGCTGAATCAACAATCAATCCAATTCGAGTGCGAGCCAGCTTTTTAACCAGATGGTGATGAACAGCACCAACAGCCAAAAGTGAACTTACAGCAACACGCTCACGCGAGAAGGCTAGAAATCCAAACACAAGCAAATAAAAAAATTAATTATATAGCTTATAGTTGCATAATTATTACATATTTTAGATTGGGGAACGGCAGAAGCATAGAGAGAGAGAGAGTTTTGAAAGATCAATAACTTGGTGATCAAAGCTTTCATCATAATGCACTTGAAAAGTTACAGAGACATGATAATACCTCTGTCAGAAAGTACTAATAAAGTATAGCCTTCCTTAATTGCTTCAACTGCTTCAGCACATATCCTATCTAATGTCTCTTCCAGTCCTTTTCTCCCACGCTCCTTTGCATAAGTTATGTCAAGAACTGAACTTTTCCATCCTCTATAATCCATCATTTTAATTGCCTCCATCTGATCAATGGACAAGAGGGGACCCTTTAGTGAGAGACGATGGCATTGTTCTTCACTTGTTTCCGTTAGATCACCTTCAGGTCCAATCATACATTCCATGGAAGTCACAATCTTCTCTCTAATAGGATCAATTGGTGGGTTTGTCACTTGAGCAAACATTTGCTTGAAGTACTCAGATGACAATTTTTCTCGGTTAGACATAACTGCTAAAGGAGCATCATTTCCCATTGAACCAAGAGCCTCTGTAGCATCTTTTACCATGGGAAGCAACAGCATCTCCAAGGCCTCAACAGTATAACTATATAGTGTCAATCGAAAAATATCAGAATCATTATGTATCCCATGAAAACAAACTGAGTATATCACAGTAGAGGGTGGAAAAGCATACAGCACTACATACCCAAAAGCTTTTAATGGTGCCAATAAGCCATGAATGCCCATGT
Organism: Erythroxylum anguifugum; assembly: GCA_027478595.1. NCBI lineage: Eukaryota > Viridiplantae > Streptophyta > Magnoliopsida > Malpighiales > Erythroxylaceae > Erythroxylum > Erythroxylum anguifugum. The sequence continues at coordinate 35,821,634 of JANIPN010000006.1, forward strand.
TCTCCATATTGTCATCTTCATTAGATGCCTTCAAGTTGCAGAAGAAACAAATCACAACTAGGAATCACTAAAGCAGAGAATAACGAAACAGAAATTAATTATCCAACAATGAAAAATGTAATTCTTACGGAAATAACACCAGCTATGACTGGAGCAACCCTTTCAGATTCAAGAACAGAGTTAACTATGTCTTTAAGCTCAATCTTTTGCCTCTTTAACCAATCTCCATATGGCCTAGCATGAGAATATTGGTGCTTTAAGGATTCATCATCTACAACAATATGCTTGTCAAAATCAACCAGCAGCATCATTCCAGGATTAAGTCTTCTTTTGCTTAGGACATCTTCAGGTGGAATGTCAACAACACCAACTTCACTAGCCATAATAACTCGTCCACTACGAGTAACATAAAATCGACCAGGACGCAACCCATTACGATCAAGTGTAGCTCCCAGGTAACGACCATCCGTAACTGTTAAAAAATATACCATGAGCAAAAGCAGTAAAACTTCAAATGGAGGGCATGTAAAATGTTGAAGCAGCTAACATGAGATAAGAGCAGGTCCATCCCAAGGCTCCATGAGAGCTGAGAAGTATTCATAGAAGGCCTTCCTCTGAGGGTCCATATTTTTATCATTTTGCCAGGCTTCAGGTATCATCATCATGACAGCTTCAGGGAGACTTCGTCCAGCCCGAACTAGAAGTTCAAGTACACCATCAAAAGCCCCTATCAATCAAATTGGAAACATAAATCTGTTGAATCATGAAAAGAAATTAATCTATATAATAAACATTTTAGGGCTTTAAAAATTAACATGAAAACAATTTACCTGAATCAGAAGAACTAGCATCCACTATGGGAAGAAGCTTCTTCATCTCATCTTTTGACAGACCAAGCTCCTTGCACTTCAATAGACCCTCACGAGCTTTCATCCTGAGCAGCAATGTTCAGGATCATTTCATAGTACAAATTTTATCATTTTATTCCTTCAATAGATTTGCACATTTAAACAAATTGCCATGTCGAGATTATATATCCCAGTAACAACATACTGACCAGTTCACATTGCCTCTGAGTGTGTTAATTTCCCCATTATGGCCCAAGATTCGCATAGGTTGAGCACGATCCCAGCTAGGAAATGTATTGGTAGAAAATCTTGAGTGTATCTGCACCAAAAAAGGGAAGAGTCAAAGATTGAAATTTGGCCTGCTTCAAATTGCCAAATGATAACACAACTTGCTCAGAAGCCCACATCAGGACTTCAAAATCTTGTTACTGCAGTGCCAGATGCAATAAATGGTTGAATCAATAATTTATTCTAACTAAAGAATTTTTTTTCTGATCGACCACCACTTAGTAGCTTACTCCTCAAACAACTGATCATAGAGCACTGCAGTAATTTTCTGCAAACATGACTTACTTCTACAATGAGGTTTCTTACCAACTCACCCAAGGCTTCAGCATCCAAACTCAAATAGTTTTCAAGGAGTGGAAGAACTTAAGAGATCATTCAAACCTCAATGCCTCAGAAGTCATTCCTCAACCTTGCATACCTTCAGTTACCGGTGATTCCCATGCTGTTTGTTGAAGCATGAGTTAGTGGATAAAACGACAAGTGAATGGATAATATATTTACCAGGGCCATGTAGCTCGTAAACCTTTCATTGCCAAGATCCTCATAGTAGTAGTCGCTTAACTGTACAGGCTTTAACTGACCCTTGTAAACAACAGTCCTGCCGAAAACAAAAAATGACAACATTGCTAAGATAAGTGCTAAAGATTAATCCTGCAGTAAACTATGTAACTTTGAGAATGATGAACCTTGAGGAAAGAGAGCATATATAAAAGTCCCTCACACCACCATGCTGGAGGTTTAATGCTGCCCGGATGGCTACCATGGACACTCTCCGCAGTATGTACATCTGTAGTGCAGTGTATAACGTGAATTAAGAATGCCAGACATTAGAACTAGAAGTTCAAAGTAGCCATCTAGTTTGAAAAAATCAGATTCCCAGCCCAGATAAGGATCTTCTGTTCAAGAATTTTCAAATTTGACCACTTGTGCAGAAATCAAGTAGAACATACAAAAACTGAAACGAGGAAAACCCAGTCTCCGAAAAAATAATGGATCAAACATTACCTGCTGTTCGAAGTCAGCTTTGGACCTAGGAGTAGGAGTAAGAAAAACTTGTTCAACCACAGGCTCAGTTTGCAAAGCAGCATTGCCTAACCCTGAATTATCTGTTGGAACCGATCGCCAACCAAGAACTGTATGCCCGAGAGACTCGGCAACCTTTGACACAAATCACAAGATGACGTTTATAGGATTGAGGGCCAACAGATTAAATAAAGGCTCCATTTTAAATTTAATACCATAAATTACCTTTGTGAACACATTTTTGCTTTCTTCCCTTCGATTCTCTGAAGTGGGCAAAAAGAACATGCCAACTGCATATTCTCCAGGCGGTGGTAGGAGGAACCCAATATCCTTGGCAACCTGGTTGAGTGCAATTCAAGGAGGATCATCACCATGATTCATATGTTATAATTTGCAGTCACATGCACGAGGATTATAAAGTAAAATTAGAAAAGAAAATCCCCTTGCTCAACAGGAAGAAATCTTTCAAAAAGAACATCTCAATAAATTCACTTATTATAATTATTATTAGTAGTAGTAGTAGTAGATAACAAAAATCTTGGAACCTAAGAAACACGGATACGGGACACGACACGGATACGGGGACACACCAACTTCTAAAAGTTGGTGGACACGGACGCTTTAGAATTAATGAATAAATTCAGAATTCATGATATGATATATATTGATTAAAGTGTTTCAAGACTTCTAATTGGCCAATTGGGCCCCTTTTCTTGAACCAGTGTGTCATAGATTTAGTGTAGGAAAATGAAATTTCCTAAAGCCTTGTAAGTAAGCAGCTGCCCAATTAGGTCCGAGCCGATAAAATTTTTTTTTGGATACCGACACATAAGGACACGTGTCCACCGCGTTTCTGGTGTGTGTCCGTGTCAGACACGTGTCGGACTCCTTAGCTTGGAACGAAGGAGACGCAGGCACATAAAGTAAACCAGTGAATAATTTTGAAAAAATATATCAACATATACAAACAAGAAGGGTGTCTGTCACACAATTAAAGATTTTCTTTTAAATCGTAAAATGACAATGATAAAAGTTCACCTCTCTATAGAAGTCATGAGGAAGTGCCAAAAGAATTCCGGCTCCATCACCCGTATTATTTTCACATCCACAAGCCCCTCTATGCGACATGCGTATCAACATCTCCAAAGCATCTGTCACCTACATCATCCATATCTCCATGAAAGCCAATCAAAAAACAAGAAAAATTGAATGAACATCCGTAATATCTATCCCTAACACACGAATCAAACGGGTATACGGAACACGTCTCTCAGCAAAATATAATGTAAAGAAGCACTCACCGTTTTGCGGCTGCTCTGGCCGGATAACTCCGCCACGAATCCGACCCCACAAGAGTCCTTATCAAAAGAGGGATCATAGAGTCCCAGAGGCTTCTCCGGCACCCCGGACAATGCTGAGCGGACCACAACCCGGAGTTTCGGAGACCGACCGGGCCCGTCAGACTTCCAAAAAAGGAGTCTTTCCGATCGCAATTTGGTCCCAAAGAATTTGGTATCTGCGGCGATGGAGGGCCTTTTTCCTGCAGCAAAGCACTGGACAGACCTAGAGCTCCAGCGAGAGAGTGATCCGACATTAAGCTTCGGTGTGACAAACGAGGATAAGGAGGAGGAGAATGATGGTTTATTGTTCTGGGTAGGTAAGGCAAAAGGAGAGGAGGTTGATCCTTGCTGAAGGAGAGAGCTTGGGGTGGCCGACATTATTGACATAACCTAAACAGTAGAGCTGATGGTGTGATCACAGTATTTATTTAAGTTGGAGATTTTCCTTAAGATAACCGAAATACTTTCACATATATATATGCACTGCATCCAGATCTGAGAAGAACAGCAGAAGGTTTTTCCTTTGAAAAACCAACAACAATGCAAAAAAAAAAAACCAGAATTGATTTAACAATGTAAAAAGCGGAAACTTGGGAGAAAACAATAACAACAATCAGATTTGATTTGATTTGACTAAGAAAACGCAAGCTCAAGGGGACGATCCAACCCAGAAATGAAGAGCGGAAAACAAAACTAGGGAAGCAGTTGGGAGGGGGAGGCGGCGGAACCTCAACCTGGGAGAGAGAGAGAGGGTAGGAGCAGGAGGTAGTTGTCTAGGTAAGGAGAGAGTTCAATTTATAGAGAAAAGGAATAAGAAAATAGAAAAGGGGGGAAGTGACAGAGGAGGGTTGAAATTTTTTAACCGGAGAAGTAAGGCTTTGAAGCGCCTGCCACGTGTGGAGTTGCGTTATGCGGCACGAGACAGCCGCTCATAGGTGGGTCCTAGTCCTTCCTGCCCATAATAAGATAGGCTTTGGCTTTGCTTCCTCAGCTGCTCGGCTTTGCTTTTGTAAACTCAGCTTCTTGGCAAAAGTACACATTATCCAAATACAAAAGAGAATTTCATTTATTTCTAAGCATATATTATATACAGAATTCTGGATTAGGATTAGATATCTTATCCATAAAATTAAAATGGAACTTGATCTATTAAAATCTTAAATACGATAATTTTTTGTTTAGTTAATGCTAAGAGGTACGCGGCAAACCGCCAATAACTGAACAAAAAGGAAGGTTAATCTTTATATTTATTTGTTGCGGCAAAGGCAATTAATTAAAAGTCAGACAGACGTTATGGCACATAGAAATAAAAGGGTGGGTTGAAATTGAAACAAGCAGCTCCCCTTGTTTGTTTCTACTAATTGCAACCGCACTAAGCACTTTTGTCAATGCGCATTTATGACTACTTCTTTTCCTTTTTTTTTTTATTTCACCCTTAATTAAAAAATAACACAGCTCTTCCATTCCATGTAAATCTAATATTCAAATGTATTTTATGCATCTTATTAGGAAAATATCAAGTATAACTAATGATTTCTCATTGGAATTAGACACTTATATGAATCACAATTACTCCAAAAAGTTAAGAAAAAAAATTACTAACAAACATTTAAAGGATAAGCAGTGTCCTTTAGCATCCAGTAAATATTAAATGGACTTTTATCACCTTCTTCATATTAAGCATATAATTACTGATTAATATGCACAAGCAAGTA
>JANIPN010000006.1:35836847-35849576 GCA_027478595.1 Erythroxylum anguifugum
TTTTTGAAAGGATTTTAGTTCATGGAGTTTAGAAAATGTTTGGGTTTAAGTATTTTGAAACCAATTTTAGTGATTGTGCTTTGAGAGATTTTCAATTGAAAACCCTATTAAGTGAGATTTTGTTATTGTAAAAAGGGATCAAGAGAGGCAAGAGAAACAAGAAAAGAAGCTTTTGAGCAAAGTCAAGTCTATAAGCAAGGAAATTAAGGTGGGTACATGTTTATAATAGATTCAATAAGCCACTACTATTTTCTTTAAATCAAAGAAATTTTCTGATTTTAATTGCTTCATGAGTGTTGCATTTATTGTTATGAATGATTTGAAAAATCATTTTGTGATTCGGTATATGAACTTTTTGATGAATTTAGAAATAAAAATGGAAATGCACTGAAACATTTTATGTTATGCCTTGAAAATGTCATGGCATTTTTTATAAGTGATTAAGAGAAAGTATGAGCATTCGATAAATTGATTTTGAGAATGCTTATGTGCCTTGTTTGGGCAAGAGAGGAACGTTTCATTAGTCACGTGCACGTCGACATATAGTCTTCTCCTGGCTGCCTGCTTGAGGCCACGAGATCCTGAGAAATCGGACTCGTTTTGTTCACGGTATAAACTTCGGTTTATCTGTTTTGTTCCACGGAACTCTCGAGCTATTTGATGTGCATTGCATCTGTGAATTGTTAAGTTGATGCATTCATGTTTTGTAAGTTGTGAATTTTGTCTGCACGGTAAGAATTTTGAAAAGTAAGCATTTTTTTATGATTCAAAGAAAGTTTTCTAAGACAAGAAAAATGTTTTCAAGGTTTTTGCTTATTCATTTGTTATAAACTGTTACCCACGAGCTGTCAAGCTCACCCCCTCTCTGTCCCATCCTCAGGTTATAGCTAGAAGATCAAGTATTCAAGAACCTAAAGGAGTTGTTTCTTTTGCTATTGTTTTTGTAGTTCTTGTAACTTTTGTGATTTAAGATTTCGGATTATGTTGTATTGTGGCTTGAGAGGCCATTATAACTTTGTAAAACTCTTATTTGAGGGTATGGAAATGGGAATGATGAAATTAGTTGTAAGTATTGTATTAAAGAGTGATGAAAAGATAAAATGAGAGTCTTATGATATTCCGCAGTTTCGTTATGGATGTAGCTTGAGTAATGTAAGGATGGATTGAAGTAGTTCTTTTGTGTATGTTTATTCGGATTCCCTTGTTGAAGGAAACAAGTGGAGTAATAGTTTTATTTAGATGTTTGACTTTTGATGGCACGCCCCTTTAAGTATTATGATACTTCGCATTATGGTTTTGTTAAGAGTTGGATTCCGGAAACGGGTTCCAACAAATTGTTTATCACTAGTCATATGATGAGAAGTGCTAGAATCTAATATCCATTGCGAAAAGGGTAATAACTTAACTAAGAGTTTTTCAAATAAGAAGGTTTTAGTATTAAGAGATTTAAATATGTTCAAAACCATAGCCTATTGATCATAGGTTAAAGCATGAGTAAAAGCACTATAGTTGTGAGAGGTCAATACAACAAATGGACTATTCTTATTAGTAGAGGAAGAAGTCGTGACAGATTGAGTAGCATTAGTGACATCAACAATTCCCTTGCTATGGCTAACAATGGAAGTTGTAGCACCTCCTTGCTGGGGTTCGTCTCTCACAAGCATCACATGCATGCGCAGCGGAAGAACGTCGAAACGTTCAGAGACTTCCCCAGAAATTCCCAGGAGATCGTGCGTGTGAAGAATCATTCTGAATTTTTTTAAAAAAAATAAGTCAAGCTGCCCACCTCAAGCTTGGTAGCCCGAGCTTAGGTTTAGAGCTAGGCCCAGGCCCGAGAATACAAGAGTTGGGCCGCCTAGGCCCAGCCCAACCCATTGTCATCCCTATCTATCTCTGTCTTTTTTGCTTCTTCACCACCCAACCACTAAGGTAAAGTTACTGAATCTTTTGATTGAAAATTAAAATACTAAAATTTTTTGGATTGTTGCTATCTGGCGGTTGTTTTTATGGACTAACACGGTCACATACATGGGCTTGTATATGACCGTGTAAATGATTGTAACTTTCGAGAACTTAAACAGTCACATACACGCATAACCACATATATAAACGTGTATGTGACTGTGTATGTCACTTAATCATGTTTGTGTATATGACTGTGTATGTCACTTAATCATACAATCATATGCACGTCATTTTGTTTACTTTATATTAGTTACCTTTTCATTAAAATATTATTAATGTTAGTCATATTTGTACATAGTAGGTTTATTTATATATCAACACCACATACAAGCGAAAGGTTTGCAATTATATTGGGAGACTATTGGATAAATTGTAGTATCAACATCAAATTGCCCACTCTAACAGTTGACAATTGTAGCATGAATGATGATGGAAAAGTTAAAGAATAAGCTAAGGGTTAGGAGGTTGTTGGTTGGTGACATATGCATTGTTTTGTGCATATTCTAAATTTGATTGTGAAGGATGAGTTAGATATGATAAAGGAAGCAATACATTTGATTCAGAATAGTGTAGTATATTAAAGTGCATCACTTAAAAGAGTTGAGAAATTTGACGAAATTGCACAATAACTATGCATTCTGAGTAAAAAGAAGTTTGTTTTGGATTGTCCAACCAAATGGAACTCATCCTTCAAGATGTTGGAGTTGGCAATCCAATACATTGATACGAGATTGAGACAAAGAGATTCTCGGTACACTTGCATGTTTACAGAAAACCAATGGGAGTTGGCTAAGAATTTTGTGTGAAGTTGGAATTAAATTATACTACAACTTAATTGTTTTCGGGAATGAGATTCCAACTTCATATTGTTGCTTTAGCACTATGTGTAAGATAAAGAAAGCTTTATCTAATTGGATGTTTGATTCCAATGAGGTTATTCAGGTTATGGAAAAGTAGATGAAGAAGAAGCTAAGTTCTTATTGGTATATGTTGGACGTACTGTTGTAGTCATATCTATGCTGGACCCAAGATACAAGATGGAGAGAGTTAATGTTATATATAACGCATTGTATGGTGGTTAAGATCAAAAGCATGTAGATATCATTAAACAATTTTAGTATGATTTGTTTAATGATTATCAACTTAGAACGGACAAAATTCAAGATCAGGATCATAATAGTTCAAACTGTTTAGCTTCGACTTTAGTTGCAGGTTCGAGCTCATCTTTTAAGAGCAGTTTATTACTTTCACTTACAAAATTCATGAAAAAAGGCTAGGACTTTGTACAATATGATGGAGTTAGATAAATATTTGATGGAAGATTGTGTGGCTGAAGTTGAAAGTGTGTAATTCGATGTATTATTATGGTGAAAGACTTATGAAAATAATTTTCTAATCATTGAAGTAATTGCTTGAGACCTATTAGTGATTCCATCATCTACTGTTACTTCAAAGTTTGTTTTTAGCACTAGTGGTTGATTATTAGTCCTCACCGTGCTCCACTTCATCACAGTACTGTAGAAGCCCTTATGTTTGCCTGAAGTTGGTTAGATGATAAAGATATTGAGAATAAACTCTTTTCTTTATGATATATCTATTTTTGTCAATTTTTATATTATCTTGCCTTATATTGTTTTTCTAATTTGTATATTAATACAGCCACAGGTATAGATACAGAGGTAACTATTCATATATATACTTATATTCATAAATCAAATGGACATTAGTTTGATAAAATATTCAAAGATGAAGGTATATTTAATTATTACTAAGTGCTTAATATTCCTTTAATTTTAATACTACAATAGTAGATATAATGTTTCTATATGTAGAAAAAGTGATACAAACTATTGATGATTCTGTCTACAATGATAAACTACTCTCTCTAGTCTCCACTCTCTCCAGCCTCCACTTTTAGTCTCTCATATTCCCAAGCTCCTAGTCTAGAACATTATTTTATGATTTTATCTTGAATTTTTGTAAATTGTATCATTTCAAAATTTTGGATAATCATTTTTGAAAATTATGTCATCAATTAATGTACTTTGTTCTTATCATCAATTAATTAAATTGATAACTTTAATTATAATTTTTTTCATTTTCTAAAATCATATCCTCCTTCATAATAAATTGAGTTTCATCTTATTCATTTTATCAATATATGTACATTTTATATATTCATGCATTATAAAATCTCAATTTGTATTAGTCAATTGAAGTTCGTAACTTCAATTAATTGAATTAATCACTTTAAGTTTTTGTTTAATTTCCTATAATGTTATCCTCCTTCATTATTGAATTTGATTTCATCTCATTCATTTTGTCAATATATGTACGTTTATATATTCATTCATCATAAAATCTCAAATTTGTTAATCAATTAAAATTTGTAACTTGAATTAATTAAATTTATCACTTTAACTATAATTTTTTTCTTTCATTTCCGCTAATCCTATCATCCTTAATTAATAAATTTGATTTTATCTTATTCATTTTGACAATATATGTATGTTTTATATATTCATTCACTATAAAATCTCAATTTTTATTAATCAATTGAAATTCACAACTTCAATTAATTGAATTGATCACTTTAATTTTAATCTTTTTATTTCATTTCCTATAATCCTATCCTCCTTTATTAATGAATTTGGTTTCATCATACTCATTTTATCAATACATGTATGTTTTATATATTCCTTCATTATAAAATCTCAATTTTTATTAATCAATTGAAATTCGTAACTTTAATTAATTGAATTTCTCATATTCAATTTTTAATTAAATACATTTCTATTAAAAATAAAAAATAAAAAAATTCGGGTCAGCCAAACCCAACCCTTATGACCTGATACTGGCTTGTCTTGGCTCATTGTCATGCCTGACTAGTATCACTTTAAATTCTATAAAATGATTAATACATAAATCGTAATAAAAGCATGGATATTAGTTCGTACCTTTTTTTCTTTTTTCTAAAACTCGATCCTTTTTTTGCCATATCTCTCGAACTAATTTTGAAATCAACTCATCTCAACCAACGTAGTTACATAAGTATCCGACCTCTGACGGTATTCATAGAACGTGTTGAGAGAACTCTATAATTATTGTAAAGAGGATTAGGAAAAGAATGCTAGCTTCCTTAGAGCTAAAGCCTTTTTATAATAAGTTTTAGACATTTTAGTAATTTAATTAAAATTAAATTCTAATTTTGATTAAAATTTAGTTAGAATTAGAATTAATTTTAAAGAAATACCATTTATGTCCAAATAAGATCGAATATCTCATATTAATCCTTATTTATTAAATATTATATATTTAATAATAAAGTTTATCAAATTATAGAACAAAGTCTAACTTGATTAAAAACATTTTGTCTCTCTTTAACCCATTCTTTGCGTGTGGGACCCATTAGGTTCCGAAATATGTGGGCAATGGATATAAATTATAATCGTAAATTATATTTAGAATTAGATAAATTAAACGAATTAGATAAATTAAACTTCTTTAATTTATCTTTAATTATTTAATTGAACAATTTAATCCATAGATCAAGATTGACATCTAGCAATATATCATGACCTCTCAAATATTTAAGAATGTCAAAGCAGTTTTGACTAAGGTTTTTATGCATGATTTTTTTGTATAATTCAATCATTTCGTCATATAATGTTCCTATTAGAGACAGAACAACTCTAATCGAATTCAATTATGTTAGTTCTCCACTATTAATAATTGTCAATTAATGATACTTGAAAACTATTTTTAAAGTGTCATTTCACTTTGACCAACGATTTTTTGAATCAATACTAATCGAGAATAATGGAATATTCTCCCTAATCAGTTTAGGGTGATATCCTGCATTGATCATTCAACTAACTCTATATAGTTTATGTTATATCCAATGACTACCGACTAAGGTATTATTGATTAAACATGTCATAAATAGTATCAAAATATATCAATCCCTATACATGATAACTTTGGAGATCTCAAATCAAAGGTTTACTTATGCAATCATTATAATGAGAATTTCTATAGACATATAAGTAATATTCCAAATAGAATTCTCATATGAGGTTAGTTTAGTAAATTTGTTCTTTAATAAGAATTCACACATTTACTTAAGTATCTTCATTACTTTAGTCATTGAGATCAATTACTTCATTCATAAGGAAAAATATGACGTGTGCTAGTCTTTTATGCTCTATTAATGTCTAATTTTAACTTGAAGGATGTTTTATTATAATGTTTTTAAATTACTAAAAAACAATTTGATAGAAGAAGTATTAAATTTTTTTAGAATTACCAAATATTTTTATAACAATTACTGTTGTTTAAACAGAAATTTTGTTTCAACTAGATTGTTAATTTTATTCAAATCATATTAATTTTAATTGACAACAATATTATTAATCTTTAGGTAATATGCACAATTAAGTCTATTCTTAATTTTATTCAAGTGAATTGCATATATACGGGGAAAAAAAACTTAACTCGCTAGTACTAATATATTTACTAAGTTAGATGGCTAGGACTTGTGAAAAAAAAAAAGCAAGTATTCACATCAAATTATTTATACAAGAGTTGGTATCAGCACTATGTATGTGTGTGTTTCTGTCACATCTATGAAGCCGAAGCTGAAATGGTACTGCCAAATTGCTCTCATAGGTCTTGTCATTACACATAATCAGTGCATACAATTAAGAGTAATTAATAATTAAACGCGGCTTTTCAAAGCCGGTTACTGGCACAATCACACAAGTCCTTTTATATTTATGGAAAGAGATCGGGGACAGACAGGGAGTCGGTTGACAATAATGAGTTGTAAGAGAGCTGTACGTATGTGCCACTCGCAGGTAGCCGGTGGTAGAAAAAGAGAGAGGTTTGTGTGAAGGTCGTGCATTTGAATTTTGAGAGGAGCAATCGTTATTTAAGGTGATATAATGACCCATCTTTTGAAACAGATACTTTTGATATTATCTAAGATCAGGTCCGAATTTATCTATCTATAAGTTTAAATGGGTGGTTCATAAATCTCAGGATAATCGGGCGAAATCCCGAAACCTGAGTTATAAAAAAAAAACTGTACGTATGTTGTCTGTAGCGCAGCTGTCATGATCCCATAGAGTCAATTATGATGAAGGGTCGGACATGTGTTAAGATAATAGAATGGTCTCATCAATAATATGTGGTGGCGGCTTTTGGTAACTCCAAAATTTAGCAACTAAATGGATCCACATGTGGACACTTTTGGCCATTTCATAATATCTTGAGAATTCATTACTCTTTCAAAGTTTCGAAGGGCCGGCCAACCCGATGTTAAATGCAACTTGTAACTGGAAGGGGTCGGTCTCGGGTAGGGTCTAAAAGTGCAAAATGCAGCATACATTTCAAATACTATTTTAAATTTAGTTACTTGTGGCGCTATTAACAAGGATGGGCAGACAGACGGGGTTCATTGTTGCCGCAGATTGGCGAACGACCCGCACTGCTGCTTCCCCCCATCACCAGGTTACTATTCTCAACTAACTCTTCATGATTCCTAACCCTTAACAAAGTTGGTGAACATGCTTACTTCTGTCTTGGTCCCGTTTTGGGATTTAGTTGATAATGGAAGATGACTTACCCGTCTTGGTTTAACCTTTTCTTTTTGCTAATGCAAAGACTAAATCCTGATCCTTTTTTTTAGAAAAAAAAGAGGAGTTAAAGAACTGAATTCTTTGACTTCATTTGTCGTTTAGGTTTTTATAAGTGCGTTGAGATAACTAGGGTTCTGAATTCTGATAAGGGACAGCACAGATTTAGCATGGAGAGGAAGATCCTTAGTGTGGCAGACAATGGATGGTAGAGGGTTGACAGCTTGAGAGTGAAAATGAACTAGAAAGTAGTAGGTAGGATGCAATTCGTGAGTGGGTAGATGGACTGTTGAAGTGACTATCTAGGAATCTCTGCTAATTGGTTTCTTTTGATTTATATACACATATATAAATATCATGATGATCAAGTGGTAGTTAACTACTTCCACCTACCTCATTTCCTCCTTTTTCCTCTTTTGTCTTTTTAGCTATGCAATGCCCTTGAAATTTCTTACTTTATGATGAATGGTCAAAATCAACGGGACATAATACAACAGTGGTTGGTGCTGCAATTCAATTAGGCTTGCTTGTTTCACCATTTGATATGACTCTTGGCAGTCGTCAATGAGGATAGTTCTAAGTCTCACCTAATCCTATATAACTGGAAAATAAATCCAAATCATTTTTCTTGCTTATCAAGCCTTTTGTAGCAGATGGTCGATCCAACATACTAATTCACTTCGGATGTATAAGTTTTCCTACTAAAGCCGATAAATCAGACTAATAGGAGGAAATCTATTCCTTTCGTTTCATATTCAGCTGAAGACAGGCCACGATCGATCATTGACCAGTTTTTTTAACGCAAGGTCATTATATTTGCTTCTTGCTATCGGCTTTGAGCTAGAGCATTGGAGTGTATTAAGACATTAGCATCACGTTTTGTATTTGCAATCAAAATCAGAGCAAGTGTGGGGTTAGAAGCATAAGCAACCGATGGTTCGTGCCTGATGAAGACAAGACAAGGACCCAACGTTTGCCTCAAGATCGATAAGTCGATGCTATTATTGTCGACTTGGGCAACAAGTTCTTGGTGGGGTAACATAAAAACACACAATCTACTACTACTATTTCGTGGGTAGCAGGTAGCTACCAGTACTAATACCAACCATACCACCTGAGCACTAGCGGAGTTATTTGGAGTTCAGCAGTATATTGGTCATTTTAAGATTTAAAAAAATTAATTATTTTTATTTTTATTATATATATATATATATATATATATATAATTTTGATAACTGAACAAGAGCCTCTCTTGAAGTGTGTCGAGCTGCCACTGTCAATGTGCTTTGTGAAAGATTGTATGAAAAGCGGTGTTCTAAAATTTTTCTTTCACATGGAGATGATTAGACATTAACCCCACAAGGTTTTGAACAAATTTTAATGACAAACCAATACCGATAGCGATATGGAGAGCAGTCATGAGCTTTTAAGTGATATCGACAGTTATTAAATTAGGGTCTTCTTTAAAAAAGTTAGAAGCGGTGGTTCAATTACTTTCAATGGCAACTTTCTACAATCATGAGAAGGTAAAGCAAGACTGGCATGTCTGACCATTTTTCTTGACTTTTTGTTCTTCCGTCACGTCTGCTTTTTATATCAACAAGTTTTATAATATTTATTTGTTAGTCAAATTGCCATTACTTTTACCAGTTGTTACAGCCACAGTGGAAAGAACTTTCTCTGCAATGAAAATTATCAAGAGTTCACTTCTTAATAAAATAAGAGATAACCTATTGAATGATTGTTAGTGTATTACATTGAAAGAGATATATTTGTAAATATTGACATTGATCTTGTTATGAAAAGATTTCAATATATGAAAAGTAGACGAGGATCATTGTAATTTTAAATATTTTATATTTGTAATAAAGCTTTATTTTTTTATTTAATTTTGATATAAATTTTTTTACGAAATTTATATTTTATATGTTAAATTTTTGCCTCTCTCATTGCAACTAGGCCTCGATTAGCTGATTTTTGCTTTTTAACGTGTATCTCACTAAAAGCCTATTCTGTTCCCCTTTTCGTCCTTGGCATCGTCGTATTGAAAATTTTTAACTCCAATTACAGATCGTGGCGTTCGAGGTTTTTTCTTGAAGACACCTAGGCTAGTAGCATAGTAATTCCCGGTAGCTTTGGGCGCCTCTGACATATAAAAATAATTACTTTGATTAGTTTAAGGTAGAGAAAATCCATAGTTCAATCGAATGTAGAAAGATAGATGTTGATCTTGTTAAATTAGCAGTTTACAACTCATGGAATCCGGGATGTGTAGAAGGTTCGGATTCCAGGCCTCCAGGTATCAGAAGCTGGGCCTAGTACTGGGCTCTTCAAATGTCTCTCCACTCTGCTGCTGTTCCCACTTCAGTTTACGAACATTCGGTTACGTAATCTTAAATTTTTTTTATATAATGCAGAAACTTGAAAGTTAATTTTCATTTAACTCTTTTAATGTTGTAGTTAAGCATGAAATAGATTACATGATTTCACGTGAATCTTATTAGTGGCAAAATGACTTCTCAACTACCTTAACCTTAAGCAATCAAAGCCATCAAAAAGGTTTAGTACCAATTTCTTACAACTCCAGTTAAATTAGAAGAGAAAGTTCAACATTTAATTGCAATTGTTGCTCCATATAAGTCCACGATTCGCTTAAACTATATTTTCTGATTTAGTGGATCTATCATTCTAGTCTAGAATTTCATTAATAATGACATTGGTACTCTAAAAATAAGAGTTTTACCAATTTCCTCCTGTTTTCGGGATATTTAAAAGTTCTAATTATTTAGATAGTTGACCCTTACCATTTTATAAACCCTTTAACACTTTCATGTCTAAGTAATACGGGACACTCTAACAATTGGGAGGTTTGCCTACTACTACTGATGTAGAAACACTATTATAACGTGTCTCTCCTTCCCGGTACGTGATAAGCTAGCTAAGAATTCCAAGATAGTACCCATTTGAAGTACCTGAATTGACGTGTCCATAGGATATGTAAATTTTGGTTTAGATTATTGGAGTAACATCAACCTGTCTGCTTAGGAATGTATCAAGTAGTTGTTATTTTAACTATTAATTCCATTTGAATTTTTTGACTTTGTTGCTTTTATCACAATGTCCACTTCTTATAGATAATTTCTACGAATTACGAACAGTTGCTAAGTCCTTTTCATATTTGAAATACTTCTAATCGATAACGAGGATGTTGATTCCAATAGGATCACTATATGGTTTATTCTCACATAAAGTAAAATCTTATCTATTATAAAATTTTTGTTGAGTTTGACTAATTCCTATCAGTAATAGCAGAGCTTTCATTACTGTGGCAACCAATAAAGAAAGAATACAAAATTTTGAGGCTAGCTTAGTAGAACTTCAATAAGGTATGAAGCATATGGAACTTAATTTTCTGATAAGTTGCATAACAAGGAGGAAACTATCAATATGATTTGAGGCTTGTCTCCCAATTAAAGACGGACTCGATAAGAACACTAATGATTGTAATGGTCAAAGAAGGATCCAACACTAACTCTAATGATTTTAATGCTCATTCTCAAAATAGTTGAGAAGCGTAAAGGATAATAATGATAGGAGATGTCAGATGTTCTCATCCAAGTTGGCAAACCTTAAGTTTCTAAGATCATCAGGTGATGACTCAACAAAATGGTTCCATCGAGTGAATCAATTTTTTGAATATCAGGTTATGCCAACATCATAAAAGGTGTCATTAGTATTATTCCACTTTAAGGTGAAGCTAATCAATGTTAGCAATGACTATACCAAACCTACGAAGAAGGGTAAGAGGTAAGATAAGGCATATTTTGGACCTGTAAATTGTGAGGATCTCAACGAAGCCTTATCAAAGATCAAGTACACCATCTTTTTGTGTAATTGCAAGAAGGAGCTCGAGCAAAGAAGGAAAGGATAGATACAAAAGGCTCTAGTGGAAACATTTATAGGAAGATATAAGGCTAATATAGTGGATGACATTCATATGTTTAAACCCAAAATCTTAAAGGAAGCTATTAGCCCTGCTTGATGAGAGATAAACAAGTAAGTTGACAACAAAAGATTGTTCAACCTTTTAATCAACCATAACTAGTGCTATAAAGGTCAAAGCTACTTCAATATTGAAACAACTTTATATAGTGCAAAATGTAGCAATAGAGAACTAAAGGCCCTTGTTTTAACTATCATTAGAAGGTTACACCTGGTCACATGTGCCAACATTCACAAGTTGTCTTATTATTTGGCAACACTGACAATAATTATTCAGATTATGATAAGGAATCTGATTATGATAAGGAATCTGAAGGCCAAGAGAAAAAAATTCTAGCTAGGATGTTACATGTAAAATTTATCAAGAAGTGAGACAAATTCATGAACTATGAGGACAAGTTTCTAATAAAAAGGGAAGGTATTGATAAAACAAAGAAGACCAAATAATTCCTATTAGAAATTCAGACTGCCTTGATAGAAATGTGCATAAAACAGAAGATACATGAGACATCTTGTATATGGAACATGTAAATTTTGGTTCAAATTGTTCGAGTAATGTCATCAGGTTACTTAGGGATAGGTTAAGAAGTTGCTATCTTTATTATTATTTCCATTTGAATTTGGTAACTTCATTGTTGTTAGTTGATAATTTCCCACACTTTAGAGATATAACCTAGGAATTAAGAAAGTTATTAAGCCCTTTTAGTATTTGAAGTCCTTTCTAATTGATAATAAGGAAGTTGATTGTAATAAGATTACTGTGGCCGATTCTCGAGTAGAATCCAATTTATGATTTGAATCTAACTAGGATTTATTAGTAGTATTAGAGCTTTCATTACCATGGTGAACAATAAAAGATTTGAAAATTTAGAGGTTGGGTTAGGGGAACTTTAATAAGACATGAGTGATGGAACTTGGTTTTACTGACAAGTTGTATTGTATGGAGGAAGTTATCAATAGGTTATTTGAGGCTCTGCTCTCGATCAAAGAAGGATCTAGCAATAATAATAATTGTAGGAAAATCCCGGTCCAAGTATCACATACTCGGAGTGCGGAAAACAAAAATTTTTGTTGCCGGGACGTTCCCGAAAGCCAGGATCCATGTGTCTATATGAAAAGTCAAACC
>JANIPN010000006.1:35853925-35864848 GCA_027478595.1 Erythroxylum anguifugum
ACACTTTTTCTTTTTAATTCTTGCTATTTAACTTCATTTCAATCAACTCATCCACTTTCTTTCTCATTTAATTTCATATACATGTACCCAAATATCAAAGTCCTCAAATCTTTTCTCATCAATTTTTCTTAAATTCATAAGTTATCTCATCAATTTCTTTCTCATTTCAATTCATTTTAATAATTCAAATTTGCACCAAAAGTTCGGGGTCCAACAACTAGTGAAACTTATTGCATGATGAAATGTAAAATCAAAGAACTCAAAGCCTTTGCTTTAATAGTGACGAGAAGTTTACACCTATTTGTAGATGCCAAAGGTTGTAACTTCTTTTGTTAAATGGTAACACCAACAATAATTATTCAGGTGATGATGAGGAATCCAAAAATTAAGTGGGAAAAAACTTCCTATTAAAGATGTTACATGGAAAAATTCTCAAGAAGTGAGAGACATATTTATGAACTCTAAGGAAAAGGTTCTATTAAAAAAGGAGATATTGCTAAGCCAAAAAAGTCCAAGAAAGTGCCATTTGAAGTCCAAATTACTTAGATTAAAGTGCGTATGGGAAATGTGTATACGTGAGACATCTTGTGTATAAGACATGTAAGTTTTGGTTCAGGTTGTTGGAGTAACACTAACTTGCGTAGTAATAGGTCACGTAGTTGTTATCTCAACTATTATTTTCATTTGAGTTTAGTGACTTTGATGTTGTTAGTTGATAATGTCCTACTTCTTAGAGACATTATCTAAGATTTAGGAAAAGATATTAAGCCCTATTTGCATTTTAACTCTTTCAAATTGATATGAAGGAAGTTGATTCCAACAAGATTACTATTGTTTATTCTCACCTAAGCAAAATCCTATTTATTATATGATTCTTATTAACTGATTAATACCTATCAATGTGATTGTTTGCATATTTTTTTATTATACATTTGATTTGTTTTCATTTATTTTCCTTATGGGTTAGATCTATTTTTGATTGCATCTCCTTCTCCTTCCATAGGTTTGGTTTTGATGACAACAATAGGTATGTAGTTGTTTTCATATATTCTCATATATAGATGATAATGTAATTAAAGTTTTATAAAATGATAGTGGAATATTATCTGATGTAACTTAAAATTCTGACAAGATTGAGGAGTCTCTTGCTGATTCCTTGTTATGAGGTTAAGTTGTGATAATTAACTTTAATGTAAAGTTTAAATAGATAAATTTTCATAAACGATGCAAAATGATAATAAAAAAGGTTGTTGAGTTGATTATTTGAATTGATTTATTAGGCTTAAACTACTTTTGTGTCATGATCTTCATGGTTGCAAAACTAATCAAAGTATGCTCCGATATTTGACCTTCGATTATAAATTCAAGCTTAAAGAAAGGGATATATTATAAATAATAATGCAACTTTTTCAATATGATTGAATATTTTTGTACCTAAACATGTGAAATTAGGTATAAAGAAAGGTTTGTGTTATATATGATAATGTCTCTTTTTCAATATGAATGCATATTTTTATACCTAAACATATGAAATACGAGAAGATACCATATGAAAACATTTTCTAGAGTTTTGAAACCTTCCTCTTAGAGAAAAGTTGCGAATATTGTATTGAAACTTATACCAATTTAGGTATTGATATAGTACAGTACTGATGGTTGTAAATGCTCGATATTGTTTTAATTATTTTTTTAAAATTATAGAATAACCCCCTCAATTTTTATAAATGAGAATTAGTTCCCTATTATGAATTAAATTAAAAATATTTTATTTGACTCAAGAACTTATTTATTAAAATTAACATAAAAGTAATTTATTTATTTTTTTAAATTGTCAACAAAAGCTATTTTTTTGTTTGCTTTATGTAGACTGCATGTACTAAATGCAAGTAGACAACATGTATCCTACAAAATATTGCCCAAAAAAGGAAAAAAAATATAAGTTAAAAGTATGAGAACTTGTTTTTGTACATGGAAAGAAAAACTGCAAACTATGTTCTTAATCGATGTAATCACTTAAATAGTTAGCAACCTATCTACTCTCAAGTTTGCAATCCCTTCAAGAGCGAATTCTTTAATACAATTTCTTTTAAATTTAAAAACTAATTTAAAAAAAAATGTGTTTTAAATATTTAAATATAAAATATATTTTAGTTAACTTTAAAATTTTTTAATTTATGATTTTAACTCAATATTTTTTAACATTTCAATGTACCAATTGATATGATATGTACAAGTCAAAATTTTATAATATAATTCAACATGATAACCAAGTATAGTACAAGATAAAGTTGTACTAATTTTCAGCTAATCTATTACAAAATTTAGAGCACTATATTGTAGGCTCAAAGAAGATCGTATGCATGTATCATAATCTACTATAAAATTTAGGTGCCACATGAAAATATTTCTTAGAGCTTTAAAACCTTCTTCTTTGAGCAAAGTTGTAAATATTGCAGTGAAACTTGTACTAGTTTTGGTATTGATACAATACAAAATCAATAGTCCACTACTCTCCACAATTTCCACCATTACTAGGTTACAACTGTCTGATCTCCATTCAATCTTACAATGGGTTAACCTGTATTCCTCCTTCACAAATAGTGAATTTCATACCTTTTGCATTGTCCTGTCTGTTGTTGTGTATAACCTGTGGTATGAAGGAAACCTTCGCATTTTTCGTGATGAAGCCTTGGATATAGGGAGTTTTACCTCGCGGGTGATCTTACAAGTTATGGAGCAACTCTGCCTAAACACTGAGGGAAGGTAATTATGTGTGTATTCAGTTTCTTGTTATTCCTATTGCTAACAATTCAGGTTCAGGGACATCTTAGGGTTACTAAGGAGGAGGGGTATAATTCCCTTCTACTGTTATTGAGCAGGCTACCAGGTGGAGTTTCCTTTTCCTACGGCGGTGATGCTAGAAGGATTTTGTTCTCTAGAAGTGTTTTGCTAATTGTGGATTTAGTCTTGGTCTTTGGTGGTTGTTGCTGCTGGTCTTTGTGTGGTTTTTTCATGTCTGCTGGGGAATTTATGTATTAGGGTATTGGATTTAGTTTTCTTAGGCTGCTCGAGAGGCGGGTCTTGAGGGCATGGTGTTTCCTTCCATGATTTGTTTATGGTCCCTATGTATTTATCCTTTGAGAGCCTTTTTATAGGCTAGAGATTTTATGGGAAATCACTAAAATCACTAGCTATGTATATAACCTTTTCATATTTGTATAAAGCTTTTAAAAAAATCAATAGTTATTAATACCTGATATGAATTTAGATTATTTTTTAAAATTATAAAATAGTAATTCAATTTGTGTAATTAAAATTTAGTCCTTTATTATGATTAAAATTAAAAAGAATATTTTTAAATATGACTCAAGAACTCCATTTATTAAAGTTAACATAAAAGTACTTTATTTTTTTTAAATTGTCAATAGAAGGTGGATTGTTGTTTGGTTTATATAAAGTGTATGTTCCAAATGCAAGTAGACAATATGGAATAAGACTCATGTACTAAAGCTTACAAGAGATTGCCTAAACAAGGAAAAAATACAAGTTAAAAATATGAGAACTTGTCCTTGTTCGGGAAAGAAAAATTGTAGTTTATATCTAACAATAAACTTAATATGAATTAATTATAGAGCTATGTTACAATCAAACTCGAGTGAAAAAAATGTTGAATTGAATCTCGCTAGTCTCTACTTGAGCATATTACTCCTTTTTTTACTTGCTATTTTATTTTCTGACAATTTCTTCAATTAATACGAGAAAAAAGTTTAATAAGAATAGTAAATAATTGTAAAAATTTTCTTATCCCATCCGCATAAAAAAGATACTATCTTATAATTATCTATGACTGCTAAATCTCTAGCATGACCCTTGATTAAATATGAAGGAAAGTGAGAAAAATGGCTAATACTACTAGAAGAATTCCTCTTTGAATAATAGGGTATTATTACATGTTCTTAATAGACATAATCAGTTGAATAGCTAGCAACTTAGTTATTCTAACTCCTTCAAGAGCTAAATTCTTTAATACAGTTTCCTTTAAATTAAAAACTATATTTTTAAAAATATGCTTAAAAATATTTAAATATAAAATATATTTTAACTCAATATTTGTCAACATTTTAGTGTGCCAATCGATATGATAGGATTAACTCAAAATTTATAATACAGTTCATAATAGTAACCAAGTATAGGAAGAGACAATTTTGTACCATTTTTCGACTAATCTGGTACAAAATTTAGAACACTATCTTGTAGGCTCAAAGAAGATTATATACATGTTCATGATTTACTATCAAATTTGATATATAATTTTTTAAAATAATCAACAATCATATCCATTTACTTTTTTTTAATTATCTTATTAGCCTAACTTCATTAATTGAACTAGAACATTTGTTCCTTGATATGATACTATCAAAGTTATCAGCAAGAAAGAATTCATTGCCCGATGACCTTTACCTTAATGACATAATCATGATTGATATTTTATCTATATCTGTGAATATAATATCATGTCAAATTTCTATACTAATATAACCTTATTTTATTTTACTTTTATTATGTTTATTTGAGTATCCCATCAAAGTTGATTTTTTTTAGAAGTTCGTTGAAAACATTCTATTTGATCAAAAAGATTCCCTTTTCTTCTTTATTTGTCAACTACTGATTATTTATCCGTATAAGAAAGAAAAGAGGGAAGGTATGCTAAACTCGAAAACATAAAAACTAATAATAGGAATCTTAGAAGAATTGTATCAAGAATCATTATTATTTAAACACGAAAAATGTGAAAAATTTCATATTTTTTAATTTATGTTTAATTGTCTTTTGTTTCTAATCGACTGACTTTTTTAGCAAGGAGAATAGGGAAAAAAATAATAAAAACAAGAAAAATATACAAAAGTTAAATGCAATTTTTATAAAATTATATATTCTTAATTAGTATAAATCTTTTACATTCAACTCAAGAAGTCAAAACTGATCAAATGATATAGCTAAAATACTTGAGAATTTCATCCAAAGGAAAAACCTTATAAATATCGTATTGACTCTTATCAAAGTAAGACATGATTAACTGAAACTGTTCAAATAGGCAAAGGTTAAGTAAACAATAATTCCGTCACAACTGGGCTTATAAGTTTTCAGTTTATAGGGAGTAGTATGGGGCCTGTTGCGGAAAAAAGAACCAATTCGTTTGTCTAAGTAGGCTACCAGTCAATTTTTACCTCTTATTTTATAGTACGTGCTTCCCAATTAGCTTGGAGGATTATAAGCATGACTTACTTTGGCATGGGCTATTTTTGCATTAATTATTACAACCTATTAATGGAGAATTCATAGGTAAAACCAAAAGGTGTGAACTAAACGTTTGATTAAGTGAAAAAAAAGGGGACCTGATCCTCTGGCCCTAACCTGTGCCAGAGTATTTGAGCCAGAAGATTTGAGGGCGATGAAAAGGGCTCGAATGTATCGAGAAGACCTTACTGTTTAAAAAGCAACCATAAGAAGTAACTACAAAATCGATAGACCATTTCTATCTTATTGCTTGTTGATCAATATGAAGCATGACAAAACAGCTGTTCCTATGAATAACGAAAGATTTCCAGGGAGAGAGAAAGCAATGTTTTTTTTTTGAGAAATTATAAAACTATATCATGAGAGAATATCTACAATAAATTTCAAACAGACTCCAAATCGACTTGGAAATGTTACCTTATAAACTCAGTTTCAGGATTAGGTGGAACCGAAATGTTTCTCTCTCCCATCACACATGGTTTACCGGAAGTGGAGAGAATTTGCCAAATATCAGCCCAAGTGAGTCCCAAATAATTAAGTCATATAGACCAGAAGATATTCTAGACTGCCAATGGTTCAGGTGTCGGGAAAAGAATAAACTGAATTGACGGAGAAACAAACACTCAAAACTATACAAATCCATACGAAACAAAGCCATAAAAACTGAAATGAAATAAGCATAAAAATTTAGAAAAATTGGGATTAAAGAAACAAAGGTTGAAAACAAAGCTCTGATAAGATCAGAATTCATTGACCATCTTGAAATTTCATCGTCTATATCTCTGTGTCACAAAATCGGACCATCAAATTAGACACCATTTGTCGACCAAAAGGTATATAGCTCAGGCTGTACCTGAAACAGCTAACACTAAACATGTAAGGAATTTGCACAAGTTACTATGAATGCCAGGTCGATGTTTCAACCTTAGAAAAACAAAGTGACGATAAGGAAGCTTAGATGGAATATTTGTTGCGGTGAAAACAATTAATTATTTGCATTAAGCTGCTCGGAGTATGAGAAACATCCACCAAGTCGAGATACTATCTGACAAGATAACATTGCAGAACTCTTTGCCCAAAATTTTTGAATGCCATTCACATACAACTGAAAAGGCAAGTGAGGCAAGATAAATTCTTACCAGGTGAAAGCACATATCTCGCAAATAATTGCAATTACTGTTAAAATCTTGTTACGAATCTGCATTGTTGGTAAAGAGAAAAGCATAAGGACAAGTTGTTACTATATCAATCTCATGATTAAAAATTAAAATCAAATTGGCTTTTGCAATGAAAGTGAAGTGCTATTTACTGAGAAAGGAAAATGTCTCAAAAGATAGGAAGAGCAAATCCATTTTAATTTGACATCTTCAGAGAAAAAGCAACAAGATGGGAAGTAAACCCAAAGAGAAGCAGTGAAGACCCTGACCTTCCACAAAATCTTAGGATGAAGAAAAATTCCACCTTCTTCAAAATTTATTGTGTGTGTGTGAGAGAGAGAGAGGTGTGTTTTTAAACAACGATAGAAGATTTTAGAAGAAAAGATGGAGGCATAGATAGAGATGATGCAAAGGGAATTGTGTTTCGAGCCCAACCAATTAGTAGAAATCCTTAGAAGGTTTATAATTCCTGTACTTTTGCTAGCAGATTTTATAAATCTAAACCAACACTCTATAACAAAACTCAGTAACACTCAACTACATCAAGGTACAATCAGGTAGTAAGATTTTATTTTGCTGTTAGAACAGTATCATAGTATTATTGGTTCAGTGGTAATAATGCATAAAATCTCAGTGCCATTTCACTCTCTATGTTTCAGACTTGGAATCAGTTATAAAGGACAACGTTGAAAATTGAGAAAGATGAGGAAAAAGAATTCAAAGTTGACAAATAGTTAGGAGTAGTTGCCTTTTCCCCATGAGTCCTTTAATCAAGGAGAAAAGTTCTTATCCTGGCTAGATGAATAAAAGCAACAAATTCATTGACTTCAGTGAAGAATGTTAGGATGCAATTATTATGCTCCCCAAAGCAGTCAGAATTATGACACATAAATGAAGTCCATAATGGTCATTGCTAAGCAGTCAAAATAAGTGCAGATTAAGAATCCAGTGAGGGGGAAGACGAACACCTAGGTAAAACAATCAAACATGAAATGAAGGCCTTGTCCATAGAACAACACCCAGAACTTCCTCTATGTGAAACCCCATAAATTGAGTAAAAGGGAAGATGAACACTACTTTCCCAATTTCAAGGTGATTAAGCATTATTCTGGTCATAGAAGGATCTGCATTGCTAACTTACCAAGAGAGCACAAACGAGACATATAACTACACATCCAATGTAAGTAGATGTTGCATAAACACGGTCTGAGTCAAACATCATACTTAGTTGTTGCCCAGGTCCAATGAGGAAGGCTGTGCTGCCAAATAGGAATACAATTTAGGTAGTAAGAAACCAATGGAGAGAGAAACATTAAAAGAGTCACATGTGATCCCAGGTAAAGTTCTAGCATAGCATCGTTTAGCCTTTATCACAGTAACTGCAGCTCTTTGTAGAAATTACGCTAGAAACTGATTGTCCTTCAATTTGACATTTTGATGTATGTAAAGAAAGTACTAGAAAATATATTACATCAGTTAGCAAGGATAAGAAGGGAAAGAAACACTTAATTTCTTTCTCATATACATAATTGCACTTTGACATGAAGATGAAAGGAGCACAATAAGCATGGTGGTTATGGTAATAACAAATAAACACATAACAAAATGTTGCAGGACCTTAAATAATCAGTTAGCCAAGCAAACTAGCAAACAGAGAGTAAACGACCAGAGAAATTGGGTTGACCAAGTTGATGTTAACACTCATTGAGTTAGAAAAGAACATCAATGTACCTTCCAACTGCCAAGACATTGCCAAAGGTGAATAATAATGCATACTTTATGGGCTTGGAAAAGACAATCAAGGACTGCAAATATGGAAAATTTCTCGTGTTATCAGCACCTCATTTACACTTTGTCATTTGGAAAGAAACTATAAATAACTCTTTTGTCAAAATACGAGGAAAGTAGGTACTCCTATGGTGACATCAATTGCTCTATGCAATCATTAAGCAGCAAGTGATCACAGAATTAATATTTAGGAGGAAATTATACCTTAAGATAGCTTTAATCAATCACAAGGTATCCTTAGAAAATGAATGGACCCATACAAACATGATGTCATACACAGAGTTCACAAAAGTACATAGGGTGCTAGGAAAGTTTTAATTCTTTCTCAACGGGAAGAGGTGGTAGAGCTCCAAAATCATTCAATGCATGGGATGTTGATTTGTAATCAGATGCAAGTTTAAACATTGTGTTATAAAAACAGAAAAAAATCAAAAGAAACTAGCAACTAATCTTCTCAATTACTGCATGCAGATATCATTTATCAGGCTAATCATCAGTATATACTTCTGCAGTGTCTATCTTGCAAATGTTTTTGAAGAAACCAAAAAGAAATTGTAATATGAAGCGGGTTACAATTGAGTGCTTAGGATCCTAGTGGCCTTAAATCTATGGTCACAGAACGTACAATAATGACCAGAATCAGCACTCATTAAATGTGAAAGGTTCTTCCAATGGTCATTTCATATCCCACAGCACAGCGAACTGGCAGCACAATAATTATAATCTCAAAATTTACATGGAACGATAGGAACAGGATAAGAGAAAAGCACTGATTCAGTTGGCTCGTGCTGATGACAAGACTTGTCAAACCAAAACTAAGTTCAAGTACTGACTGAGACATCAACATTATTTAAATCTTAAATGATATATTACATATTGCTGTTGCTATTTTTAAGTTTCCTCTCCAACGATCTTAAGGGCACACTTCCCGTATTAGCCTAATATTTTCAGGATTTTATTCCAAAATACTTGCAGAAGAATTTTTTAGTTGACAAGGAAAAATGCTACTCTTCTTACCAAGTGAACTGATCCCTCTGGGTCATAGTGATGGTTTCATTATTCATGAGGAATTATCTGCTAAGCCAAGACTTAACACCTTTACATATGCCCAACAATACCGAAAGTGTTGCAAGGAAGGATATGTATGAATAAGCTAGCAGCACGATAAAAATAAATGTAAAAGCTGTACGAGACATCAATTTTCTCAGCCGTTTGTTAACTTCCAGCATCAGTCGTTTAGCATGATAATGAAAAGGATTGATTTTGAATCTGCAAATGCCAAGCACTAAACAATTGGGATGTACTGGGTCTTCTCCCAAATTATCCATTAAAGCAGCCAGTAAGACCCATTTCAAAAACAGACCACACAGACGGGTCGAAGGGGCAAAGAGACAGTAAACAGGGTGAAGTGATGGTCATACCAGAAACATTAAAGCAAAACCAACCACTAGACATGCGCCAAATGCGTACATTCTCTGCTCAAACAAAAACCCAAAAGCAGCGTAAATCAGAAAGCCTCGTGAAGGTTTGATAGTTGATAGAGACAGAAGGGGAAAAACCTGGGTAGCAGAAAGGGAACAAAGGCCACGTGATTCATCTTCCAAGAAGCTCTCTCCTGTTTCTCCATCACCACCCGCTATGAACTGCTTCAGCTTCCGCATTTCAAGATTTCTACGCCTTTCGAATCTCCGTCGCCGTTTGCAGTAGAAAACAATTAATCAGAAACAACAGGCCGAGTGGAGCCAGATGACAGTATACAGTTCCTTATAAGTACTGTTCGAAGTTGATTTCGTTGACAGCAGAGAAATTTGGCAACAACGAAAATTGCGAAATTAAATGATTTGAATAGAATTAAATAGACATAATCATCAAAATTATTATTTGAAACGGACCAAAGAGTTGGTAATATAATATAATATCGTAAAATATTATTTGAGAGAAGAATGAAATAAAATGTACGTATAATAATAATGAATGATTATTCTATTTTTAATAAAACAAAACATATATTAATATATCAAAACATATATTGATAGGATTTGATATTATAGCTATATAAAATCAAAACAACATGAAATTAATGTCACTATAAGTGCAAAATAATAATGTCATTTTTTACTGGATTTTCAAAATTTATTTTTTGTATTAGTATATACACAGCAACACTACAGTTGTTTATTTTTCTAGTCCTATAAACCCAAGCTACAGCATGAATACACACGACAAAACTACCAAATCTACGGAAGGCATTGAAATTCGTAACTTAAGATGATGTAGTAAGTGTTCTAATTAACATATGAGCACCCACTTGCAAATAAGGGAAAGAAACAACCAGCCTATCTACCTTCGTTAAGTATATATATTAAGGGCGAACGGGATGGACGACCACGCAATCCATCCCAATCGTCCATTTAATCCAACGGTGATAATCACCCCCTCCCCCTCTCTAAAAGTTCTGCAGCCATCTCGCTCCTTCGTTTAATCCGACGGTTTAAAAGTTCTGGACTTGTCTATTCATCTGTTCATTGAATGTTGTGCCTGCCCGGTTATATCTATCCTTTATCTTTATCTTTATTGTTAGTTTGCCTCTTCCATTTATTCACTCGCTTAACCTGGAGTTGTGTGAAGGTTTCTCTCTCTTCCTTTACCTCTCCGCCCTTGCCTTCCTGTACAGCGCTCT
>JANIPN010000006.1:35932667-35943318 GCA_027478595.1 Erythroxylum anguifugum
ATAAACCCTACAAGGCAAGATGATCAAGTTTCATGTTTTACGGTTCAAGAGTTGGACTCCGGTAACGGGATCCAACATTGGAAGTCCCAGATACATTATAAGGGGTTGCTTCCTTTGCAAACTAGTGATTCCTATTATATAAGTCTCTGATTGAGCTACCCCTTTAGAGATTATGAAGTGAATTTTTTTGAAATTGATTTCCAATCAAAAAATTCCTTTGACCGCATCTAGAATATTTATTAATATTATTAATGTTAGAAGACTTTTGTTGAAATTGAATTCCAATCCAAAAATTCCTTTGAACTGATCTAGAATATTTATTAATATATGAACTAATTCCATGTGAGCACTATAAAACGATGAAAGATCATCTCCAAAACTTAAATTTATTCACTCAACTTTCCTACATGTAGAGTGATATCTAAACTTCGTGTTTCTTCCAACTTCACGTTTGATAAGTGAATTAAGAGCCTCCATGCACAATATAAAGAGGTAGGGGATAAGGGGTCCCCTTGTCTTAACTCCTGTCTTAACTCTTTTGCACCTTTGATGATCTCTGAGAGCCTACCATTCACCAAAACATACTAAGAGGTTGATGTGATACACTCCTTGATCCAACCAATAAATACTCTAAAGAAACCAAACAACTTAAGTAGCTTTAATAGAAAATCCTAGCTTATATTGTCAAAATCCTTGGGGAAATCTATTTGTATGGTGCAATTTGGACTGGATTTACTTCTTAAACACCCCTTAAGTAACTCTTGAACTATCAAAATATTATCTCAAATATGTGTATTCTCCATAAATGTACCTTGTTCTCACTGATCAAATGTGATATGGCACTTTCCAATCTAGCATCCATAATTTTGGAAATAATCTTATAAAGGAAGTTGGAGCATTCTATAGGCTTAAAGTCACCAAAACAGAAATGGTTGGGGCCTTTATTGATTTCCTTTAGTAGGATGCCATTTATAAATAATTCACGCACTTCATACTTCACATACTAACCTATCACTTCCTAGGATTTGTGAAATAAAATAACCACCCATATGGACCAGGAGCTTTCATTCCATTCATCTTAAAAACAATATCCTTTATCTCTTTATCCTCTACAAGTTTGAGTAAGCTTACAAACTCAACAATATAGATCTTTTAGAAATGAATATCTTCAAATGAGAAATAGGTGATAAGGAAGATCCTGAAGATCTAAGCATAGATGTATAAAATTTACATCTTTTGTTGGATATCCTGATGTTCCTGGAGTAAGATGTAGTCACTAAATAGGATATTGCTGATTTTGTTCTGATTTCTTCTATCAAGGGCAAAATCAAAGAAAAATCTAGAACACTTGTCACCTTTCCTCAACCAGTTCACTCTAGATCTCTGTTTAAGTACAGAAGTATGGTTATTAAGAGCTTACAATAGTTTTATATGATCAGTTTCTCCACATAAATTAAAAATGGATCACTAGGATTGGTTGTAAGTTGGGATTGCACAATAGTAAGCTCCTTTTTGGTAGATTCCATAGCTACTTTGGTACTAGTACTAATTGATGATTTCTATGGTTATAAAGATTTATCAATTTTAACCGCAAGTACACGACAAAGCTGTAGTTAGCACTAACAAGTACAAGTCGATCCCATAAGGATTATAAGTACTAGTATTCACACCCAGGCACTAAATAATTTAGTTCTTACATATAGATAACAAAACCAATAACAAACATTTAAGAGACCAAATAAATATAAAAGAAATCATATTCTAAATCTCCCTTTTGTCTCTAATGAATCTTCTTACAATTTGGATTGAATGATGATCTCTATCAGATCTTGTGACGAAATCTTTGTGTTTTCCTTATCCTCTGTTTAGAACTGCCTCTTCTTTATGTTTCTTACGACTCAAAAATGCTTCTAAACTCGCCTCCTCATCTGCATCTAATAACATCCTTTTATAGTAAAAGCTAGGATTTTTGGGATAAACCTGATTAATTACATGGTCATGTAGGTGACTATATATCTCCAAAAACACCTGAATTCGTGATCGTACATAAGCACAAAGACTTACACGTGCAACATACTTGGCTAGAAATAATATCTTCAAATCTCCTCACATTTACAGAGATTTACACAATGACCATACACAACTGTGTATCTCCAAGTTGCTTCAAATCTTTATTTTATGCCATTATTTCATTCAAATTCTTCTCCTTTTGGTCCATGAAGGTAATTATCACCTACAAACACACTTTAAGCAAATTAAGTACCAAAAATACTATAAATTCTTAAATAACAAGTAAAACACATTAAATATGATTATATAAATATAGTCAAATAATCATTTATTAGACATCCCGACGCTTAAACTTTTGCTTGTCCTCAAGCAAATTATAATCTAAATCATCAATCTTACAAACATGGTCCCTTATTAATCTCAACCTGTCTACTTACACTTTACACGATCATATCATATCAACCAAACTAACATACAATTCGATTCAAGTTGTCCTAGAACCAACCTTCATAAGTTAATATCAAGAATAATCACATTATAATCTTTTTGAAATCAAAAGCATAAATTTTCACACCCTCGCCAAAGATTCACTCAATACCCTCGAAGTGTTTAGGGTGAAAGGTGTAAGAACTCTCAAATTAATATATAGACTAATTCTTAACCATAGGCTCACAATAAAAATCACATCTCCACCATTTATAAGTAAACTAGAAACAAAAATCAAAAAGTCTTATTACAAGGTTTTAGTGAGGCTTAGGTAAGGTATAATATGGACAATAAAAAGGGTGATAAAATTGAAGAAAATTTTAAAACAATTACAAGAAACTTAATTCTTCACAATATAGGTCCTTCATACCATAAATCCATTGGTACCATAACTTAAAACACTCTTTTTTTAAAATCATTCATCAAGTACCAACAATTAAACATATATTGGACCTCTTTAAATTTCTTCAGTAAAATGCAAGTTTTTAGCAATCAAGTAAATGTAAATAACCTTTAGGGTTCAAAATATAAAAAGACTTCAAGAAAAATAAGGTAAAGGCTAATAATGTGGTTATAATCAATAAAAAAGGCTAAGTGTCAAAATTATTTACTCATAAGGGATAAAATATGGTGGAATAACTATCATGAAAATAGGCTAAACAAGGTCCAATTTAAATGCCTTTATCATTTTAATGCATCCAATTTAACAAATGTGGTCTCAATATGAATAATAAAAGCAAGCTATATAATTATTCACCTATGTATGATAACACACATGAAAGAATAAAAAAAAACCTTAACTAATGTCTTTGCTATTAGGCACAAAATCTCACAAAAAAGGTCTTTTGTGTGTAAACAATATGCAATCTTCATTCAAATTAATTATCTCAATGATTATTAAAAATATGACTTCGAAAGGCAAGTTTATTATAACTTTCATCCTTTTACATATTAATTCAAATTAATAGTCAATAATGATCTCAAGTATTTAGGACATATTTTAACTACTAGGATATAAGTTAATAAAACTTAATAAAAAATATTTTAATAAACTTAAGAAATTCCTTTCTCACACTTAAAATTGCACATTATCCTCAACACACACAATAAGTAAAATGTCCACAAAATTAAAAAAAAAAAAGAAAGGTTCAAAATTGGTATTGCCATGAATAATAAGAATTACAGAGTTTTGAATTTGATGAAGCGTCCATATGATATTAGATACATCCATCCTTGCAAAAATATAAAGAAAAAGGGATAAAAAGATAAAAAGAAAGTAAAATAATAATAATAATAATAATAAAGAACGTCATAACATAAAACAACCAGAAATAAATTCTTATGCTAATATAAAAATTGGAAACAAAATGAAATAAAAATGAAACATATAATAATTCATGGGTTGGCTCCCAGTAAGTTCTTATTTAACGTTATTAGCTCAATGTACCCTTTATATTTACCATCAACCTAGGTCTATAATTAGTGGCTTACTTCCACCTATTTCTCTACATAGCGGTTTAGTAGCCTTTGAATAATCCACATGTTGTAAGATAATAATAATAAGGGCATAATTTATCAAATTAAGAATCTAATTGACTCTAGTAATACCCTTTTTGATAACAAACTGTCAAAAAAATAAGGAATAATAAAACTTCTTGAATCTTCGATTGACTCAAATATTTTTTCTTGTGAGAAGCAGAAGCAATCTATAGTCAAGATGACCACTAATAATTCATCAGTAGTTTCCTTATTTGACTCCTCCCTTTGTTCTTCCTCAATCACCTTTGTTTACTCTTCTACTTTCTCTTCTTTGACAAGGTTTTCCTCCTCTTCTTCTTCATCTATCATCTTTTGCCACTCTTTTGCTTCCTCTTTTTGGACATAGGCTTCCCCCTCTTCTTCTTCCTTTACTTCCTTTGTCATCTCTTTGTCTTTCTCTTCTAAAGCAGCAGTTACCTCCTCATATTCTTGAAATGCAACTTCATTTATGAAGTTGACCTTTGTCTCTTCTTCACTCTGAGCCATTAATAAGCTCAAATAATATGTTATATTCAGCTCAATGTATTTGGGTGAAGAAAGTCTCTCTTTAAATTTATGTTGGTGACTGCATTCTCATCAATACTCAATTACTAACTTAAAAGACTACTCTAATGATTGCATCCTCATCAGTACTCAAAAAGATCTACAAACACAAGGGATACACTTGTGTGTTATCCTCACATTCTGTATGGGCATAAAATATGTGATAATATGCTATTAATAAATGCAAAATCCGGATGCATATTCTCATTATCACATAATAGCCCTGAAAACATTATCAATAAACTTTATTTGAGACTTTTTTTCTTGAAAAATCTCAATTAGAGTGACTATCATGCGATATCGAACATTAAACTTACCACGTCAGACACAAAAATTTCGCGTATCTCCCCCATGTCAAGGTCGAAGCATGAAAATTCACTTAATACTAGCTTTAGAATGCTTTATTTCCTTTTTTTGAGTTAAACTTCATTAATTATCAATGTAATAAATAGAGAAAATTAAAAAACTCCCTTTATAAAATCCACAGACCCAAAAGTTGACCTAAAATGACCCGTGGTATCATTATGGAAAATTTAAGATTTTTTTTAGTTTTTTTTGGTTGACATCATGTACTGTAGCGTTGACGTTAACGTAACGTCGGACTAACGTCATAGTGAGTGCGAAGCTTGAGGGCAAATGCGTTAGCATGCCTGGCTCCTGATGGTATGTATGACATATGCACCTTATGTAGACAGACGCGCTTCACTGTTTTGGAGCATTTATCACACGCGCTAGACACTTGTCCTCACCCATGCATGCCATGTGTCGAGATAGGTGGTTTGTGCATACAGTGCACCCACCTTTCCTATCGCCTCTAGGCAGGTACTATTCACGAGCTAGCGCGTGTAACACATGCATAACACGTGTCCTTCATCCCGTTATGGCACACGTTGCTTGTTTGTTTGGCCATACACTAGACACATCCCCTCTATACGTGCACTATGCACGTGCTCGATGGTCTCTTACTTCTTGCCGAAAAATGACAATTTTTGACAAGTTTTGGGTGAGTTTTTTGCACTTAGAAGCTCATTATCAACCCGTTTTTTTAATGCTAACCACACGTAGCACATATTTAAGCATCCACATGTAAGAAAAAAATGAAAAATGAATTATTTTTTTTCAAATTCATTATGGAGAAAAAACCAAAAAATCTTCGTTTTCGTTCACCGGATCACGTAACCGCTTTGGTATCACATGTATTGCATAACACAAGGCTTAGTTACACATCTCAGTTCGAACGTGAAAGGGAAAAATGAAGAAATGTGGAAAATATCTAATTTTGGTTCTATGACTTTAAATGAGCTTTTCGAAGCTGAAATGAGCGCTATTCTACCGACACCTTCACGAAAGT
Source organism: Erythroxylum anguifugum (assembly GCA_027478595.1). NCBI lineage: Eukaryota > Viridiplantae > Streptophyta > Magnoliopsida > Malpighiales > Erythroxylaceae > Erythroxylum > Erythroxylum anguifugum. Next base: position 35,938,597 of record JANIPN010000006.1, read on the forward strand.
TGCTCACGTAGTTAACATCTTTGTGTAGCGTTCTTAATACTTGAACCTCTGAATGAGTCAGAGTATCTGTATGTTCACAATTTTCTTAATCAGCTACAACAGATCTTAACCTTATATTTATATAGTATCTATATCGGGCTTATCCATCACAAGCCTAATACAGATTTGGTTCATAATAATTAAGGTTTATTTTTTTCACTGGACTTCAACCTACTAACTCAGATCCTTTATTGGGCTACTTTATTATCTTTATCTGGATCAGACTTAAGTAATTTAACCAATAAGTTATTTAAAAACATTAAAATGTAATTAATTGTTGTCCACCCTATAGGAAAATATCTAACCCTTTGAGCATTTTATCCTCTAGAGTATGTGTCCTTTAAGCACGTGAATCATAAAAGATATGGCATACAATTTAGAAAATAGGAAAATAGACTTTAGAGAGTTGTCGTTGTGCATAATACTGACTTGACGAGTTCTTAACTAATACGAAAGATGATAAGAAAATATCTGGAATATCTATATCATATATATGTATATATAAAAACATAAGGATGAAGTGAGTTATATACAAAAGTAAGACTTATAATCCTGAGATGTGATATCCTGATTGTATGGGCTCACTTGGATCCGGTGTAATTTTTCCCCAAATCCTCTCAAAACCCTTCACTTCTATCTCACTTGCATGTAAGATTACTCCGCTTGTGAATTTTCGGATCTCCCCCTTCCAAGTGAATGTATACATATTGGACTAGCTCCACCTCAACTCATACCTCATGAAAAGCCATTTAAGTTACTCCGTAAATCACCCACTCATCTAACACGAATTCATGAATCTTTATTCATTGGACCTAGCTCTAATATTAAGGAAGGTATTTGAGGGGGCCTTAACAAAGTTAGGCCAGATTCAATTGAGCCTAGATACAATCATGACATCATATTTCAACCCAGACTTTAAGACAGTAGGTTATGAGTTTTATCTTTGTATATAACTAACTTCATCCTTACGTCTCTCCCCGATATGAGATTACTCTGATTGTGAATTTCCAACAAGTACTAAATAAGAGGTTCCTAAGACATAAAACCTTACCATGTTATTGACTTGAAAATGTCTCCCAAAGTAATCGTTAAGCGTGGTAAGAAGTCATCCTATTTCAAAACATTTAACTTTAAAGCATGTCAAGAATCCGTTAAGAGTTAAATGGTGATTGATCACCATCTTTCTATCATCTCATCATGAATTTTCAAGGAGTCTTCAATGTTAAATGCCAAAACCACATAGGACGACTGGCGGTGAAGACGAAGAAAGAAGCTGACCAAATGTTGGTAAAGAGCGAGTAAGAAGACGATGTTCTAGAAAGAAGACAACGCCGAATAGGAAAATTGGCCAAATGATGGGAGGAGAGGAGAGTAAAATGACAGGGATTTATAATTTTAGATTAAAATTAGTGGTTTAAAAATTAAGAATTTAGTTCAATTAATTTTAATAAAGATATTAAAATTAAGAAAATAATTTGATTAATTAATAATTACGATTGGTAAATTTTATCATTAATGATATGATAAACAACTAACGGAGTCGTTAGATTTTCTGTCTACTTAAGATTTAACGTAAACATTTTTTAAACCATAAGCTTTAATTTGGAACATTGAGTTACAACTTATTTACACATGTAAACATTAGGATTATTTCATCAACTTAATACAAACTTGTTATCGTGAAGAGATAGATAATTATGTTAGTCAAACAATCACTTCCCTGACATTACACATCCAACAACAATTTTAAAAGATGGAAAGGGAAAAAGAGATCATGCAATACAACCATTCTGGATCGTTCATATCATAATCGAGCAACAAGATTAACAAAAGCCTCCACATATCCCCAACCATCCTCAATATCCGGCCCCACCCAATAACCATTTATACTATGATTATGGCTACTTATGTTCACACAGGAAGAAAAAAATTCACTACAAAAGCAAGTTGTTGAATACCAACAAGAGCTTTGGATCAAAGGAAATTGACACCTATTTCTGTTGCGGATAGCATGATGGCTGGCTGCAGCACATGAAATTGATATTGTCAGTTAGAAGGGAAAAGTAGTCCATCTACTGAATTCAATTAGATTATAAAGGTTTCCATGACACTCAGATTTTCGCTTCTATATTAGCAAGTTCCTTTGCACAATAAAAAACAATACAGTTACAGCCGAGGTGGCATCGATAGCTGCTCTAGATTTAGAAGAAAGCAAAAGTTAAAGAAATGATTTGACATGACTTTACATTTTACACATATACAGTACTTGAAGTTTCTCCAGTTAACCTGATGTCAACTTTCAAATAAACTCCAGTCAAACATAGTTTTTAATGAAGTGGCAACTTCCTATATGATGTTTTTGATGCTGAGCCGGGGCCAGAAAACTATATTTATGTTTCTTGATTGTCACATAAAATACATAGATTCCGGCAGATTAGAAGAGGGTACCAGTTCCATTGGTTGCTTTCCTTGGAATTGTGGCCACAGCTCCTTTCTTCTGTCATAATTGCTTGTCAGAACAGACATCAAACTTGTAAATGAAAGAGTAACAGAGATCAGGCACCCAACTATCAACAGATATTGAGTCTATCATAACTGAAGCCATGACTAATGAACCAAATGTGAGTATTGAAACTCATACAATTGCCATAATGAGAGCACAAGAAGGTAACAAAGAGATGGACTCATTATGAGAATATGAAGAGCAGGTTGTTTCTTATTTGAATGACCAACAAATTTCATGTCCCAAATATTTGGGAAAATTGTCCAATATTATATATGAATCTTACGCAGGTATGCTCCATCTGCAGTCAATGTAATTGATAAGAGCATAATCCATGTAAGGATAGTATAGAAGGAAGAGAAAATTAACAGGAGTTAAGTCACTCAATTATGTGTAAAAGTTTCACCTAAGCATTAATTAAATAAACATGCAAGAACTTAATGCCCAGAACCAATAAACAGTAACACGGTGTTACACTCCGGCCATAGTCAGCCTCTAATGGAATTGCATTGCAAAAGCTTGAGCAATTAAAATCGTATCTGATTGATGACAGGAAAGGACTTAACACTGAAATTCCGGATGGTAATGGACCAAAAATGTAATGTTTTCATGTCCCACAATTTGTTAAAAGGTTGCAGCAACAACATAGGGACACCTGCACGGTTTCCCTTGCAAGTAACAATTAGGCAGTATAGAATCCAAACAAAAATGTAATTCCACTGATGCTTCTCCGAGAACCATAAGACTGACGCTGGAGAAACAAGATAGAATTTCTCATGCTCGGTGATGGCTCATGCTAGGACATTTAATAAATCAGAACAAGCGAAAACAAATCCAAGACTAACTAATTCATTCATTCCCCATTGCCCATCTCATAACTACCTTCACATTTTCAACAGCAAAAAAAAGTTCATACTTGATTACCTGCGTCAAGAGTATCCATTACCCACTACTCATAAGAAGAAAAATAAAATGATTTTTTGTTAATCAACAGAAAGTTATAAAATAAAATGAAGCTGGAGATAGGAATAATTACGTGAATACGGGGATTCGGGGCTGAGAAGGGCGTATATAAGCCAGAGAAAAATAGGGACGCCATTTCAGCTCCAAGGCTTGCGGGGGTTGGGTTCTTGAAGGGCTTTACTACTGGAAGTTAGTACAACGCCGTCGTTCGACTGGACATCAATTAGGTTAGACAACATTGGCCTGTTATCAATTTTATTATTGTTACCATCCAATCAATTAAGTATTATCTAAATTAATAAAAATCAAGCTTTCATAATTAACAAATTATTATAATATTTCCTGCAAGTTTAGAAGAAGAAGAGGAGAATAGAAAATTCTAAGTGAAACTTAAGGAGTGGATGTAGCATATTAGAAGACAAACCCTACAGGACATCTAAGGATTTATTATTGTAAAATGCAAACACATATTGAAAAAAAAAAAAGAGTTTATAAATTTGGATCAATATGTTACAATTTGAAATTGAGTGATCTTACTAATCCTTAATCAACTTAGGTTAGGTTCAATTAAGATACTACGTTGACTAGGAGAAAACTTCAGATGATAAAAGCACTTACTTTTTAAGGATCATAAAAGTTGTCAAAGTTACCCATCTTCATTCCATTTGATGGTGGTATTTTTACTTTGAAGAGCAAAGGGTTCTGAAAATATGACAAAAATAGCAAACTAATAAATAGCAATAAGCGTGAGCAAAGAGGAAAGAAAAACAAGATTGTGACGAGAAAAAGAAAACATTACAACTACTGGATTTACCAGAGTTTGGATCACTAATTTACTGAAGATGACAATATAACTAATGAAATGCTTATGGACTTTATAGAATGATAATCGGGACTTATTTTCCTGACTATAAACCGAATTTGATTAATCTCAAATTCCATTTAAATTATAAATGAGCTCTTGATAGAATTGAAGGCACTAATATTTTTTAATGTACCAAGCAAGCTTTAATCTACTACCAGGCTACAAAAGAGTAGAAAGCAAGCAGCAAAGCAAATTCCGAGCAAGTCACCAATTTTCACTTTCGCACTGGCGACTTGGCTCGTTCGCAGATTTTTACTCAGCAGTTCGTACATGCAACAAGTAATAACTTAGCATCGTCTTTTCTCTGCATTGAATTGATTTACGTATTCAAAACCACTCGACCATACACTTT
>JANIPN010000006.1:35943418-35959654 GCA_027478595.1 Erythroxylum anguifugum
ACAAGTAATAACTTAGCATCGTCTTTTCTCTGCATTGAATTGATTTACGTATTCAAAACCACTCGACCATACACTTTGGGTATAAACCTTTATCTGTAGCAACAGAAGACAGGCCTTGGAGTTCCTTCTGAACCTTGCGTCTCTCATAGAACACCGAGCACGCAAGTGAGGTGCACTTGACCCCACCTTCCACCAGCCGGTCACCACCTCCACAATGTCGGCATATCTGCAAAAGTATCGATAGTCTCAATTAATCCAATGTTTCAGTTGTGAACTAAGTTTTGCAATCCACGAATTCATGCCATATAACATTTGCTAAATGAGGATAAAATAATCGCAGTAGTAATCTTCCAAAATAATTTGAGGAGACATCGGCTCAAGGATAGCAATTGAAAATCCTTAAGTATCCTATATATCTCACGATCCACTAAATGATGTTAGGAAAATTATAGACGACATGAAGCATTGACACAGATCTGGCGCGTTTAACAATAAACACCAACAATGTACAATGCATGAGAGAATAGTAGTAATACTTACAGCAGCAAGATGTTGCATCTCCCTCTCCAATTTTGAAGTTCTTCCAATAAGAGCTGTAGCAATAGCAGCTTCTTTCCCTGCACATTGATCACATATATGTGTGGATGCTCGAACTAACTCACCGCACAAAAAACAATGTTTTGACAGATAGTAATAGTCAATTCTGGTTTTTTGAGGATTCTGAACAGATAGTGGTCGCTTAGCAAAAGCTTCCCTGGAAGGGCGGGGTGTTTGAGAAAACCACTGGTTTAAGTCGGCACCAACCAGTCCAAATACTCTCTGCAATGCTGGAATTATTTGTTTATTGATGTAATATAAATTGTTTAATCTATATGGTGAATCAACAGCCAAAAGGTCCAACGGGTCCACAACCATATCAACCAAGCGGGCACCAGGCTCTGCATTGATCACAACGTAAGGAACTCGCTCTGCATATCGTGGTTCTGCCCGGGGATCAACTCTCATTGCTTTAGTAGCTACAATCGCTGCTGGTGGCAGTGATGAAGATGACCTTGTACTGTAGGTACCCAAGCGAACCTCCTTTGCAAAAACAAAATCTTGAAGTGAAACCCTGCCTGATAGAATTCGTGCCCACTGCCGCTGCAGATATTCTTTAACCTGTACAAGGAATATGGACACTTAAAATCCAAAGAAAAAGAAAACATACCTAATAATATAAGAGGACAAGATCAGCTGTAGCAAAGAAAAAAGTTTCATAGAAGTCAAAATATGAAGAAATATGCCTAGATAGGGCTACCGCACATGACTTCGATAGTCATGATGATAGTATGGAGGAAGGCCTTTTTCAGAATAATTTTTGCTTCTGTGGACTTCTGTAAATCTGACAAATGTAGCTTGGCAAGGAAGCACATACTACTAAATAAAGCCATTCATTAACAAAGTTTTAGATCATTATGAAGATGAATAAAGACATGCACAAAATGCAAGTGTTCACACCTCAGAGATATCCTTATGTTCAAAAAAGAGCCTTAAGGATTGCTCCATTATTTTGGCAACAGCATCACAACTGTCCCTGCGAACTGTCTCAATACCTTTGGCATCAAATATAGGTTTAACCTGATCAGCACTTTCATAACTGTATCCAACATAGCGTTTCTTGGTGAGGAGGAAGCACGGATGATATACTTTCTCCAATTTCAATGTGACTGGATTTGGGTTCATTGCCGTTACTGCAGATGCTATCTCTTGGCCAATTTTGAAAGATTCTTTGATAGAGCGTCCCTTGAGAAGGACGAACATGCTGCATAAAGCAAACATAAAAAATTAGAAGTAAAGGGAAAAAACAGAGTTAAATCATAAATTAAAAACCATTTCTAAAAATTCAGTCTTTCTAAAAACTTTTGCAGCACCAGTCAGTTTAATCATTCAGATAATTGTGTTTAAGTGTTCCTGTGCAATTGGATCCTTTAAATGTTAGTAGCTGATGTGGAAATCACGTTCAGAGAATAAATTCAATTGAATTTCAAAATTATGACAATGATTACATTAAGAGAGTGGTGGTGTGAAGCAACTAAACCACAAGTTTGTTACATAATAGTATAATACCCATCCAACCATCTAAACATAGTTTCAGCTCAAAACGAGAAAGTAACAGTTATCACTGAAGTCAGACAAGCCTAAACTTTACTGTCTAGGTAAGTAAGTGCAAATAACATGCAAGTCACCAAACAAGTTGCAATGATACAAGCACACTTGCAGCATCTAACTTCTTAAACCTGCCATCAACAATTTCATTTTAAGCCATAGTTGGGATAGAAAATTTTCAGGAAAGTGAAGCTGATAGAAATATCCAGTTCAAAAATCTGACTCGCTAGAATTTAAGAGTTTTTTTTAATCGTGCCATATTTCTCAGACAGCATCAATCAGGAATGACTAAAAAAGATCTTATTAATGTCAATTGGATCACAGATTTGCTTTTGTATTACATGGCCAATCACTAAACAGTAAAAAGGTATGATATACCTGTCAGTATCACCATAGACAACTCTAGCTTTCCACTTATCATTTGCATTTACTAAGGAAATAGCATTTTCTAGTGTGCTACGTCCACATTGGACTATACTATCAGCAAGCTCTGCACAAGGCATACGACCACTAAACCCAGCAGCAGTATAACCATAAGTTACATTTGCAATCAGCTTTAAAGCAAGCTGTCTTGCATTAAATATCTGAAACAGATCAACGTGCAAAAGTTAGAAATGCACACCATGACAGAAATTGGTTTAGATGTCAGAAAAGCAATTCATCCAGTCCAGGTCATATATAGCAGTGAGAAGATTTCCTGCAACAACCACTATGCTAAATTTGCACTGAGCAATAAATAATATAACCTCATGCGGGTACTTACATGCTCAAATAAAAAAATAATTAAAAATAAAGATGTGGATTATAGGACCTGCTAAGACAATCCAGCAATAATTGATCACTTTTTGGACAAGCATAATACCCTACACATTATCCACTCCAGGATACTGCATAGTAACTTATTTACCGCCAAGTAAAAATGACACAATATTCAAAATGTCAAAAATTTCCCATAAGAAAATGAAAAAGAAAAGAAAAACCATGTAAATTCAAGCAGAAAAAAACTCAGAATACTTGAGTTTGCTTCTAATAGGAATTTGGATCCCAGTCATACCCTGCATAGGACTTGCTGTGCTGGAGCCAATTTCTTCATCGCTTGTTTCACCATGACTCTGGTTGATAGTATTTCTTCCAGTAACCTAGGTAGTATGCCCTGACGAATCTGTTAAGCATATGACATGAAAGTAAGATTCCCACTTTTTTTAACCATCATGCTGGGATAGGAAGAGAAAGCACAAAAGGGTCCATGAGGAAAACCAAATCTGAAATAACGAATGAGGATAAAAAAAATCTGTTACGCTACGGCTAAAACATTAAAGCTACAAAGACTAGCAATCTCTTGCAAGCCTTGGATTACGATCTAGTCATAGGACGATTCTACTTGGGTTCTTTTTTTCTTTATGGAAACCTATGGTGAGAGGAGTGGTGGAAGGGTAGAACTAATCAAAGGGGCTACATACGTTGGAGCTTGAAGGAAAAGAAAGATGCATATCTCAAGTTGATAAACTTTTCTGATTGACTTTCTCATTATGTTCAGCTGTTTGAATAACCAAGCTAGGCTGGTATTTTAGATGATACATGATAATATGAATTTTAATCCCTTTATTATAGAACTTGAATAAGAAATAAAAGGCATAATCCTAATAAAATTCTATAATGTTTTGTAGGATAATTTTGCAATATGATTACTAATATCATCTTCATTGTTTCCTCAATTTATGGACCCATGGTTGCAGCCCTGATTATTCTCATCCTTCTTGATTTTGTTTTACCCTATCATCCTTCTTTCCTTTCTGAGCTTGATCTCTCATGATTCCACTTAAACGCTTGCCCCAAAACGTGTCTATACCAACACCCCCGGCCTCAATCATGAGCTTGTCCTTAAACTCAAATTTGGGTAAAGTTGGTGAAATCAATCCAAGGGTTCCCAAGTGACCACAGCAGGTGGTATAGCATCCCATTGAACCAAAATTTCTAAGGCACCACGATTGAGGAAAGAGTGGAGAATGTGGAGAGAAATAGGCTTCACATCTTTTCATTAAGGCTAATAGTGGTAGTATTGCAAAAGGTAGCTCACCAATGAACTTGAGAGAAACATAGAAGACATCATGTATGCAACTATTGAGAGGAAGCTCTAGCTGATGGGCAACCTACTCAATGTGGCAGAGGGCACATAAAAACATTGTGTCAATTTATGATGTCAATGGCACAGTAGATAGAGCTTTTTTGTGTGGGTGCAACCTCACAAAACCAAGGTTGAAGGACAACGCCCTATTTGCCCCATTATACTACCTCTTCATTTGAACAAGGTTTTAGTGAAGCCAACTGGAAACCCCATCAAAATCTAGTCACACTGTTGTAAGATGTCCTCCATTGCTCTCAACTTCATTGTGACCCTTAGTATAAGAGAGAAGGCATATAGAGGCCCTCCCATAAACCGCCTGAAATGAAATAGCATGTAAGATAGTGATCCTCTACAAAGCATCTTTAGTACATATCAAAGATCCAAATGACCACCTCACTTTGCCCAACTAATTGTGGATGTGCAAATGAGAGATTGAGCTTGAACCTATTGAGTCGAAACAACTCTAACCAAAATTTACTTGCGAACACAAGATTACAATCACCAATAATGGACTCAAAGAGACCATGAAATTCATCTAATAACTCATCCATCAAAGGAATTGAAAACTTCTCCTTCACCATTTTTGCATTAAACTCTCTGTAGTCACATAAAAACACTATAATCCACATTATTCCTTTTACCAATAAAACTACCGAGGGAAAAGGGGATTGACTAGGATGAATGATTCCTTTATTAAGCATGTCTTCATATGACTCGTTCGGAACAAGAAGGGAATGTAGTGGTCTTCTATAAGCTAGTGGCAGTCCTTCTAATTCCCAAAACAAATCCTAATACTACACCAATAACTTCTCTAACACCAAATGAGAACTTGTTGAATACTAAATTGAGAACACCTTAGGCATGACTTTCATACTTTCCCCTACCATGTCACCTTTTTATCATTGAGCCAAAGGACATTGTCAAGGGGGGAAAATCCCACACAATTGTATCCAATGTGGGCTTCCAATTCACACTTAACACAACATCAAAATCATCCAGTAATATCATATAAAAATCAACACAAAGAGTCAAAGGGAACTTCTAAGCACACCCCTTCACACATGTTGGGACTTGGAATTTCTTCACCATGTGCTACAGAGACTTGAAGGCTTTGATTGTTTTTGGTAAGGAAGACCAAGCTAATGCACTACTCCTTCACTTACAAAATTACGAATGCTTCCATAATCCACTAAAACCAAAACCCAGCGCCCTTGTATGCATGCCTTAATATGCATAGTTTGTGCATTTAACTTATAATTGCATGGAAAGACCTTAGTCTCTAAGGCAACATAACTTTAACCTCATCTTCACCTTGTTTGAAGTCTGCTACTTCTAACAAAACAGAGGCATTTTCCTTTGCGGCCACTAGTGTATGCCTCATCGCAATTGTAACACAACCCTTGGCCCTTCTTTTTGCCATTTCAACTTGATTTAGACATTTGATAAAGGCTGGTTGGTGCACTTCCTACTAACTCCATATTGCTATTCTACATTAGTCCTCTCTGACTTCCCATGATATTCTGAGTTTGTCTCAATGCTATCCAGTTATAACCTTGGTGTGCCCCTTTATTAAGTTGTAGCTTCCTCTCGAACGCCCTAGCAAGGCTCATGGCTAAAATAAAATTTATAGGGCGATAAATTTCCACATCGAGGGAGATGGAGTGAAACAATCCCACTATGAAAATATCCACCTGCTGATCCAGGTGCGTCCTATTGGCCTGCACAAGCAAACTCTGAAATTTGCTCATGCATCTTTCTTTGACCCTGTTTGTTGAAGGGTGATGAATTCTCCAAAGGGAATGCTTCACATTGGTGGTCCAGAACGAAGATGGCACAATTCCTTGAAATGCTCCAATGATAAATCCCAATTTTCATAGGATAAATTAAAAAACATAGTTGGTGTCTCTAGTTATATAGAATGAAATGAATCCAACCTTGTCCTACTCAATTATTTGTTGGTTGTAAAAGAACTAATCACATCTATATAAACATCCAGTTAGGTATCACAATTGAGTTTGGTCCTTGTCCTACTCAATTGTTTGTTGGTTGTGAAAGAACTAATTACATCTACATAAACATCCTAGTTAGGTATCGCAATTGAGTCAGGCTCGGCCTTGCCTGACCCGAAGTCAGTAGACCAAGCTTTGATTTGATCAAACTTCGAACAAGCTTGGATGGCCTAACCACTTACCCAAAACATCATTTGGACCTAAGTTCATAGAAACTTAAGACCAAAACAATGTTATTGTATGAATGTCCCCCTAATGCATATTCTAGTCAAGCAAGCATTGGTACCTTGTTGCTGGTTTCCTGCTCAAGTCTTTGGCTTACTGAGCCTTCTTGACTATAGACATATTGTCAATTATGGCGGTAAGGGCATCAACTGCCGCTTAATGCTCAACTTTGTTTTCCTCCAACATATGGTTTATCATCTTTATTATTTGGTTCATTAAGTTGCTTGAATCTCCTGTGACTCCAAGCTTTGATACCAAAATGTTGAAAGACTTAGATTGGGATCTAGTCACATGACAATTCTGGTTGGGTTTTCTACGGGACCTATGGTCAAAAAAGTGTTGTAAAGGTGGAGCTTATCAAAGTGGGCTACCTACCTTGGAGCTTAAAGGAAGAGAGAGCTAAACTTTTCTGCTAGCTCTTTCATTATGTTCAGCTGTTTAAATAAAAAAGCTAGGCTACTATTTTAGGTAGTACACAATAATAGTTTATAAGACTTCACTAGGAAATAAAGACACAATCATAATAGAATTCTAGAATATTTTGTAGAATACTTTTGCAGCATGATTAATTGCTATCCTCTTCATCGTCGCCTTAATTTATGGGCACTTGATTACATCCTTGATTCTTGCCATCATTGTCTTGATTATGTTTTGCCGTATCATCTTCTTTCCTTTGTGAGCTTGATCTCCCTTGATTCTACTTGATCTATTTTTTCTTCTTCCATAATGCGTCTATAACAATCTCCATTTAGCAATACAGAAACAGTGGACAATTAAGGCGTTGAATAAATTTCATATGACTTATCTCCCACAACTAAAAAGTGAATAGAAATCCACATAAGAATGAATGGCCAACAGCAAAGAAGGGAGGCCATGAGTAGGAGACCACAATCAAGAATGGAGAAAGGAGTGAAAAGAAGCAACTTTTACATATGCCTCAATGAAAAAGGAGACATAGTGATGAACCACGAGTACCCAAAGAAACTAAATCAAGGCCAGATGATGTTTATAAAGGATAAATAATAGTTGAATCAGCCACATAGATAACAAGTTATTATGTAAGAGAAACAAAAAAAAAAAGCAGTTCAATTGAGCATATAAGCTAATATTAAAGCTTTTACGTTTGCAATCTTATTCACTAAGATATATGAAAAATGATTGATGTGTCTGCTAAAAGTTTTTACAAGAAAATTTTCAAAGAAGGTGGTAAAATAGGGAAAAAGACAAGAAAATACATTGATAGTACTTACTTCAGCTGGAACATACAACACTCCATTGGGAGTAATCAACATTTTGTCTTTCAAGTTGCGCACAACATTTGGATCTGGTGAAAATGAAGAAACCCCTAGAGTATTTACCTTTGAAGGTGAAATATTTCCAAGACAAGTACAAAAACAAAGGTTGTAGGCAATAATCATTGAGGGATAAAGAGACTGAAAGTCAAGGACAACAACTGGATCTGCATAAAAACCAGATTCTGGCTCCATCACAAGTGGCAAACACTCCATTGCTGGTTGAGACGCAACCTGTATAACAGACGGACAATTTGATATTCAGAACCAAAGCTTCTCATCATTTCATGAAAACTGTGAAGGTCATCAGCAGCCACAATGCAACATGATCCTCCCCTTACCAGCTCCCAAAATTATGCGGAAAAAATTTAGGATCTATCAAATAAGTTTGGATCTTGTGTGAGTTTATCTATGCAGGGTGAATGGTTAACTCAAACTATTGTACAGATGCTTAAGGTAAATGCAAATACAGTCACCGCTTTGATGCCAAAAAAAGTTTGTAAAGTATTTCAAGAAAAGAAAAAGGCAGAATGAAGCATCATTAAGAAGAATTTGCTACAGACAAACTCACAGCAAATAACTTGGGTACTCATTGAACAAACAATGAGGGAAAATTTTGACCATTTTTTAAATTTAGTGGCCTCCAATACTTCCCAGTATTAGACACAAAGAAGATAAAACAAGTACAAATAAAATCCATACAAGTATAAGGAACCTAAATGATGTAAAAATGCAAATCTAGAAAGCAAGACTTGCTTGGGATAATCATAACCTGTTGATTCCCCGGAGAAATGGCCAGATAATTTTGAGTATGTGCCAATCTTAGAAGCATGGATTCGACACGGTATTGTGAACCTCGAGAGATAACTGAAAAGAAGTCAATGCCAAATATGCGAGCAAGTTCTGATGTCCGATTGATCTGAAAAAGCATGCACATCATAATCACGTGAAAGTTCATAGATTTAGTTGTTTGAAACCAAACCATCCTTGTCAGTACATTCATATATTTATCTAGCACTATATCCTTTCAATAGTTCAAAAAATTAAGTTGTAAAGACATTCCTTAACATTGAAAGGGTTGATTTTTAATATACTTTGATTAATTGCAGACAAGCAATAGACAACAAGTTGACCTATTGCATCTAACAGAAATAAAAGAAGGCACTCTTTTCCAAGTTTTTACTAGGAGCCTACCAAAAATGTTATAATCTCATGAAATCATTCTTAATATCTTATTCAACATGACAAGTAATATATGAATAATAACCAAACGTCATCTAGAAAACAAAAATATTGAAACATACAGATTTAGCCTATGTTATTTTATATCACTAGAAACTGTGTGATTAAGCTAATAAAAGCTTCATGGACGTAGTTAATCTATTATGGAAAATGAAAGGAACAACAAAAAATTAACAACAATGTTGTAGCAAATACAAAATGTCAATGGGATGAGAATTCAGAATGGTGCTCTACCATATCAAGTTGATTCATGATCTCAAGGTTTAGTTTTGCTCTTTCTATCACATATCCAATACATTTATATCTTGCTCTCCCAGGACCACTACAAAACCAATTTGTTAAAACCTTGTAGGGAATAGAGGGAATTTTTCGTCTTAAAACAGCTTCGCCAACAGCTTCAACAGTATACATATTAAGTTTAACTTCTCCACGCATGAGCCGCCATACATTGAGGATGATTCTGCCATCAACATGGATACCACTAGCATGAGTCCGACCCCACTCATCCTCAACTATTGCATCTTCTGACAAAGCAGGGTCAGCAACCAAATTCTCTTGCAAAATGGTATCCATGTTGGAAGTTTTCTTCTTGGTAGGGCCTTTGTCACTTTTCATTGGTATCCGAGAAATGTCATTAAGTAAGCCAATACCAAGATGGCCAGCCCTCTCAGCCAAAAAGCCAAGTGAACCACCTTGTATATCCCAACCCACAATGATGTCAGGATCCAATGAACCAACGACTGTTATAAAATGGTCAAACAGTTCCTTCTCTTGAGAGAAAAAGAGTATCTTTTTTGCAGAAATTCCATCAAAACTCCTGCATACAATCAATTTATTATGAATAGTAAGACATATTTGTTGTGGAAACGATTTTTTTTTTACATGACGTAGAATCACAGGTGAAAAAAGGGATTTATCTTGTCACAAGAAAAAAGGATGAGAACTGTCCAATCTAGATTTTGTTAGTCATGTTCAGCAAAAACAAAGTTTTGACCAATGAGATCTAAACTGTGCAAACAATCAAAGGTTCACACACACCAAACCCAAATAATCAACCAACATTCACATTTCAAAACAACTTAAAAACACTAACCCTGAAATCAGTTTTCCATAGACTAATAGTAACAAATATGCAAATCTTACTATTCAACAATCCATGTACATATAAAGAAGAAAAAACCAAGAGATAATAGCAAATTCCTGCTAATCATATACCTTAAAGCAGTTAAAGACAAATGTTAAGCAAAGGAAAAAGATTTCTCTCTCAATGCAGATAGTCGTGTATATGTAATAAAAACAAAATAGATAGCAAACGAACAAATTCCAATACCTGTGATCAGCATCACTATTACTGTACAAAAGTATGTAATGCTCAAAAGTCACATCATTATTGTGTTGAAAAGAAAGAGCTAAAACGTTGATGGAATCAAAGCAAGGATCTGGCCGAAGATCTCCTCTAGAATTCGCATGCACCTATCAACAAGTGTAGCATAAGGAAGATTCATAGGGTTATTTTCTTCTCCAGTTAAAACCAATAAAGCATGCACCACCAGGTAACATCAAGTATTAAGTTCTAAATAACATGTCAAAGGGCATGCAACTAAAGGGACATGAAAAATACAAACACAAAGAACAAAAAAATGGAGAAAGCATTTCCTTGACGTTAGTAATACCTCCACACTTAACAATGTTAGTTGTTGTCCGGCACCAACACTGGCAGGATCTCGAAATCCAATTTGACTCAAGGGAGTAGGCCTTGATCTCTGCTCTGGCCCCGAAATATGAGACATATCTACAAGTTCATGAGCACATACATTTCGTGGTACAACATTTCCTTCATTTTGCAACATTTTTTCAGTCCTATCACCGCTATGGTCAAATCCTACATCATGATCATCATTTCCCTGTTGAATTTCATCAAGTGTAGGCATCAAATGTGATGCAGAACCTGATTTAGTTGCGGCCTTGTTGCCAACTATGGGTGATGAATTATGCAAACCAATCTCAAAAGAGCCTGCAAAATGCTCAGTGTTGAGAAAGACTTCTAAACTTTCAAGCCCATTGGACTAACAAAACAAGTTACCTTTCATCAGCGCAGGCTTAACTAATGCCTCTTTAGGCTCTCGAGAAGCGTCTGAACAACGAGAACCAAAAAGTTCAAATGATATATAAAAGAAATTTGTGTAGACTAACAAAATTCCCACTAACTCATTCCTTACCTTGTAAAAATGATCTATATACACAATCTACCGAAGGGGGTGAAAAGACTGGTGTCAAAAGATACAAAACTGAACCATCATTTTGAACATGAGTTGGAACACCTATGCTAGCTTCTTGCAGAGTTTTGGACTCATCACTCCAAAAGTGCTTTTCAATTGCATTTTTCCCTAGACCATACTCTCCAAAAAATGGAAGAAGATGATCCAAAGTACTTCCTTTAACTAATAACATATACAAAACAAATGAAAAAAAAGGAAGTCGATCAACAATATTTCCAATAAGGAAATCAACAAAATCTAGAAGCATACTTACATAGGATCCAAGGCTTTTTTCTATAAAAACTCAGTTGTAGACTACAAGAGACTATTAGTTTGACCAAGGAAATCAACAAAATCTAGAGGCATATTTCAATAGCATCCAAGGCTTTTTTCTATAAAAACTCTCAGTTGTAGACTACAAGAGACTATTAGTTTGACCAACTAAAATTCTACCCATATATCAGAAAGGAAGTGAAAGCTAAAGGGTCTAATAAGAGTGTGAAAAGTGCAACCTGACATGTCATCTTTATTGTCCTCATTGACAAAAGAAGGGTAGGAGGATACAGCAGGTGACGATGAAGCATTTTCACATGCAACACCTTCCCAATCTGCCACAGGGGGGTTTTTGAGAGTCAAGCCAATAGTGTCTGGAGAAGGTGAGTCGTCAGCTATGTGCAAATCAGAATCTGCTCGCTCTTTTGAAGAACATGAGATCTGGGACTGAATGACACAACCCTCCAAATGGTTTATTTGTGATTTGGAAGCTGGTAGAACATTGTTGGGATAATGAACATGCTTATTACCATGTCTACCTAAATCCAATTGTTTTAGCAAAAGACCATTATCTTCATCTCCTCCTCCTGAATTAACTTTACTAGCCCTAAGATGCCCAGAATCCTCCTCAACTACATGTCGACATCGTTTAATCCTCATCAAGTCCCGCAAAGAGCATCCACCCAAAGAATTTGATTCAAATATATCCATTTTTGGATGTGTCATCAAGGCATCAGAAAGTTTCGTCTCAACATTTTTTACTCTTGTATCAACACAACATTTATTTTCACAAACTTCTATATCAGTAATGTGGGGCCTCTCGGTTTCTAACTCATCATTAACCTCTTTAGTCGTGTTGAATGGTAAAGAACCCCATAATGACTCCTTCCCTTTGTTCTTCTTGGTAAACCTTGTGCCAGGATTCTTCCATGCCCTCTCTGGTGTACAACTTTGGTAGTCATCTTTCGTCTCTATCACAGATGAAGGAGCTAAGTGCTTGAGATCCACCTGAGTGGTGTGCTTGTCAGATGATGTTGGAGAACAATGGCTAAAATCAGAAGAATCCAAAGTTTTTGTCTGAAATTTCTCAAAGTCAACAATATCCTCAACTGAATCAAGAATATCCTGGCATTCTCTTTGGGATTCACTCTCATAATCCATGTTAGCCTTTTCCAGCACTTTATCCAAGCTTGTTGCAGGTAACAAGGGACTCAGAATGGTTTCACAAACAAGTTCATCATCCGAATGCATCTCCTCAGCAGTTTGGTAAGTGGCAAGCCATTTTAAAAGGCCCAAGGCTTCTGTATCTGCAACCTGAAAACAAACCATTTTAATACCATATTACGCCCCCTTTATTACAATTTCATGCTAACGTTAAACAAAGTCCCTCTTTTCTATTACATAGCTAGCAAATGTTCTATACTCATTTGTCAAGTGATGAAGGATTATCCATGTACTTAGTTCTTATGCCATTTGGCAATACTTATCACATGGATATTAACAATGAAAATAATTTTATATCATTCCCTTTGTTGAAATTGATCACAGTAGCAATTTAGATTGTAATGAATGTTGGAGATGCTTCTCCGCCAAATTCATTTGATTATAGCAGCCAATGAAAACCTAATAGGAGGCTGATTAGCACACCAAAATTTTAGGTTCCACTTAGAAAGATGAAGGAAAAATAGATAGATATCCTAATAAAAATGGCTTTCATTTAGTTTAATATGAAATTCAAATAACTACCTCTGGATCTCGATTTCCAACTCTATCACATGACGACATTTCACCTCGAGACAATGGCATATTATGTGCATCCTTGATTTCCAAATATGCAGAACCAACAGCATTTTGTACAGAACAATTCACCGATTCTACACCATCATCTTTGTAAATGAGATTTTCACATTTGACACCATTTTCTTTGTTAGAGGAAGTTGTCATTGAGACCAGAGCTTCCAAATTATTTGGAGTTGAAAATTCATTGTCTACTAATTTGCTACACCAATGTTTAATTTTCTTATCAAATTCAAGGTCATGTGACAAAGTTTTCAAAACATCTAAAGGGTGTGGTTTGCTTGGATCAGGAAGCATAACTGATCCATGTATGCCAGTTCTTTCATACTCCTCCTGCATCAAAATACAATGGTTAACATGGGATAACTAGCAAAAATATTGTCATTCTTATAATAGTTACAAAGAAGAAGCGCTGTAAGAGCAAACCTCCCAAATTGGTACAAGCGATTGCACCATTTTGACATCAGAATGTCCTTGTGAGAGAGATTTGTACACTTTGAATTGCTGATTTAGAATTTCTGCAAATTAAAGATAGGCGATCATGTTGATGAAAATCATGAATATATATAGTTCACACACAAAAGGGTAGTAACGCAAACCATCAACAACAGCATCTCCCTCAAGCTCACAAACACTTTGACGCTGAAAAAGGAAAGTTTCATCAAATTCACCAGAACTGCGCCACATCCAGTCAGTTGGAATGGTAGAAGATGTCCAAGATGGGAGACCCAAACCCTCAAAACCACCCAAGTCTGCCTAATATGAATGGGCCACAATGTCATAGAGCATCAGGAACAAACTAAAGAATTTTTCAGTGTCCTGGTACTTCAACATGCTTAATTGACACAAAAGGCATACAAATATGACCTGAATATCAGAAGAAAATGGCAGTGGCTTGTCCAAATCCTGCCCATATGGATCACTGGATATAAACGTTTTTGGAGTAAAATTACTTGGAACAGGATTACGAAATTTAATTTTCGATAAATGTACATGACCCATTCCAGATAAGTTGTAATCAACCTACAAATAAGAGAAGGTGTGAATTTACAAATGAAATATAGATGCAAAGTCACAAGACAATGATGTCCAAGCACACCCCAAAAAACTTCACAGAGCATACAAGACACAGCTAAGCAAGGCCAAGTAATAAAAATTCAATATCGATAATTAATGATGATCCAAGTAAAATACACAAGTCAATGTGAAGACACCAATAATTAGAAACTTCATAACAAAAAGGTAGAGCATACAACAACAAATACTTAAGGCCCACCAAGTAATGGAAGTCAATATCCAGCCTAATAAAGACTTAGAGTACTGAAAGTCTGAACCAACAAACAATGTAATTGAAAGTGCAACCAATAGAGTTAAATCCATAGTTAGAACTGGAAGCGTTATAGTTGTTTGAAACAACTTTTTCAGTTTTAGAAGTGGTCAAGCATTTAACGAGGGATAACGATGGATAGAACGAGATGGTTAGAAGAATTGTCACCATGATTATAAGGAAAGGTCTGTTTAATGCGTGCTAAAACCTGATTCAACAATTAAAGTTTAGGGCGTAGCTCCCGTGACCAAGATGAACAATTTAAAAAGACAGCAACATGGTGCTTAAATGGGTTTGGAACAACTAAACAATGTGGCAAAAGAAAATTATCAACCTAGCTACAAGTTTAAGAAACAATGAGTCTCACGCAATAATTCACAGGTAAGTACTATTTTACCATAAACTGAAGTATAAAAGGAATATGAGATTCGTGAGGCTGCACGCTTCTCTCAAGCACTGCACCACTCTAAACAAGAAACAGCAAGCATGATCAAAATCAATCTCATTATATGATTATCACAAGAAGATTATATTATTGTAAGTTTTGAATAATTTATCCTAGTAGATGCATCTGTTTGATAAAATTGGAAGCATCTTTGGCTTTTAATATCAGGTTGATAAATTTAGAGAATTGCTTTTCTCTATGAATTGAAGTGCAGAGCTATTTTTTGCAGGTTATAGGAGTTTCTTCATATAAGCCATACCAAAAGAAGATTGGCAGC
Organism: Erythroxylum anguifugum; assembly: GCA_027478595.1. Lineage (NCBI taxonomy): Eukaryota > Viridiplantae > Streptophyta > Magnoliopsida > Malpighiales > Erythroxylaceae > Erythroxylum > Erythroxylum anguifugum. Next base: position 35,958,834 of record JANIPN010000006.1, read on the forward strand.
ACGCAACACATCATGTGGGTAATAACTGCAATTATGTCAAGGAGTTCCAAAATGTAATTAAAAATTTGAAAATATGCAACAGTAGCAGAGGCAAACTATTTGGATACAGGTATATTTTGACAAACAACTCCTCTGATGGATGGTAACCATAAAATTTCCTTGCCCGCACAAGACTACACCCATGTACGTGTTGTCTTTTCAAGCCAGCACTACCTTTAAGCTGTAAATTCATAACAGTTACATATCCAAATCATATGAACGGTGTCAGTTATGCAAACTGAAACTGCCAAGTTAAAAAAAGGGGGCAACTCAAAAGTAGGATTAATAAAATATACCTTTAAGGCTTTTTCAAGAGAAAAAGCTAATGAATTTGTGTAAGCATCACCTGCATAATTTGAACTAGTTAAAACATCAATTTAACATCTCAGGAATAATTCTATCAAACACTAAAGAAAGATTGCAACTTATTCCTGAAAGCAATACCTTCCTGATTTGAATTTAATGGTATATCTGAACACGGAACATATAAATAGGGAAAAGCCTACAAGCAAGGAAAAAAGAACAATTACGGAACTCATGACAGGAAAAGTTCAAAATTAATTAACAATGCGTTCCATAACAGAACTACACCACAGTGAATTAAACTCCATACAATCTCGGGCCGATTATTCTCCTGCCATTCACAGTGTTATCCAAGTTTGACTCATCACAAATTCGACTCCAAACACTTATAAAAACAGTAAGGCGTGAAAGAGATACCGAAAATGCATACAGATGAATAAAAACTATCTAGTGCCATTTCGTGGTTAAAAGAAAGAAGT
>JANIPN010000006.1:37006421-37017066 GCA_027478595.1 Erythroxylum anguifugum
GTCTGTACCTATTCCTCCATGTCCCAAAATTCTTAATCTACGGAATGGTTGTTCCATAGATTTTTTTCAAACCAAACAAAGATTACGTAATCCGTAGGAATAGTTGGGTAATAGAAATTCTATTACCTTTAACCAAACAGACTGTTAGTGTTATTTTTAAGTAAAACTTCTAAACTCATTAAGGGGCAAAGTGATTAAGACAAGGGATCTAATTTTCTCATATCTGTTCACAGTGTATATAGAGGTTTTGACAAAGCTTCTTAAAGTGATCACTTTTTAAGATAAGAACTTTAAATTCCACAATAAATGCAAAAGGATCAAGCTAATCAACATATCCTTTATTGATGACTTATTTTTGTTCTCTAAAGCTAATGTAGGTTCATTGAGTGTACTAATAAAGGCTTGAGCATATTTATGAACCTATTAAGTCTTTTTATCAATAAAGAGAATAGTGGCATGTAATTGTCAATTAGTGCAATGCAAAATACTATGTGGCTTTCCTATATAATAGGCATGAGAATTATGAGGCTCCACTCATATACCTCGGCATCCTAATCTCCTCGAAGAAGCCATGCTACAAGGATCTTCGACCTCTAATTGACAAAATTAAAAGAAGAATATAAAGCTAGTATAATATGAGCTTGATAATTTCTAGAATAGTTAAGCCCATTAACTCAATTTTAAACGATGCTCATATTTATTGGTCTTTATATATGATTTTCCTAGTTAGTATAATCAAAACAATAGAAAAATCTTGAGGAAAATTTTCTAGTATGGTCTTGGTAACAATAACTCAATGGTAAAGGTAAAATGACATGAGGTATGTCTATCCAAAAGGAAAGGAGAACTATAGATAATTCCCATAAACTTTATCAGTAAGGTCTCTATACTTAAGAGTATTTGGAGATTCCTTAGAGATAAACAATCCTCATAGGTTAAATGGACACATTAGTACTACTTAAGGAATGAGAGTCTTTGGAAAATTAAAACTAGATACAACTCATTTTGGACCATGCTACATATTCTTATGATTTAAGGAAAGAGTAAAAAATGCATCTTTTATAGTTGGCATATGATGAAACTACCTCCTTTTGGAATGATATTCAATCACCCTTAGACCTTTGGTGTAACATCCCATTATCCACGTTGAGGCTAGAATAGTAAATATAAGAGATTATTGAGGGAATAGAAAACACATTTCATGCTCATGCATTACATGATATGCACATACACGTGAATATTGAATTTTTGCACATAAAAATAATTGTACATGCATTCATTGACAATTTTTGGGTATAATTGTTTATAAATGTGAGTATATTGAGAATTGTGGTTTTTATATGTTGAAAACTAATTTGGAGAGTGTATCTAGTGAATTAGAATTTTTGGTAAATTTTAGGAAAATTTTCTGAAATTTTGGGTAATTTTTGGACTAGAAAAATTGTCAAGTGGCAAAATAATTGTTAAATGGTAGTAGAAATTACTGCCCAATGGCAATGAAAATTTTGATAAATGGCTTTAGAATTTATTGACAAGTGCCATTGAAAATTGGGGCACAATTGGAGTAGAAATTGAAATTGATTGGACTAATTAAATGAAAGAACCTAGTCTAATGCTTTAGAAATTGGACATGTAAAACCATGTCTTAAGTTATCATTATTTTTAATTGAAAGACCCCCTTGTTTTGTTCTCTCTCGATGCTTCTCACTTAAAAGGCTATTGGAGTTTTGTTTTGGTTTCTTCTTCATCTTCGTAGCTTCTCTTCTTCCTCTTCTTCATTAGTTTTAATCCTTCAAACCTCCATTCACGTGGAACTTAGCCCTCTCATCTTCCAATTGCTACTCTTTCACCTTGCTCTCTCTTTCATTCTCACCAAAAACCCAAACCTTCTAACCCTCAAGATGGTGATGATCGTGAGTTGTATGTGAAGTTAGGGATTTTTGATATTCTTGAAGAGTGAAGAATTGGAAGCTGAATCAAGTAAGTAGCTTGTTAAATATCATGGGTTTGGTCAAATGAAGCATTTATGATGATATTTAGAGGTTAATGACATGAAATGGTATTTTGTGTATGTATGTGTCGTGAATGATGAAGAGGATGTAAATTTCTTGCTTTTATTGATGAGTAATGATTTATAGAGATGTTTTAGAGGTTGAATGATCATGATAACGAGTGTTGTGTGTGTATATATATATATATATATATTGATGTTTTGTTTCATATAAATGCTAAATAATGGGCTAGGAGTTGTTTTATGGATGATTGATGTTGTATATGGTGAGTAAGAAACTATGAGTTATGCTACACATGTTTTTAAGATGGTTTGGTTATAAAAAGGATGTTTTAATGAGAATTGGAAGTTGATGAAAATAGAAATGCATTTATGACCTGTTTGTGTTAAGGGATGAGTGTAGAAATGAGAAAAGGAGTGGTTTGAGTATGTTCTGTAATTAGTGTTCTGGATCAAACATGAACTGTAATTGGTGTATGGATGATATTGAGTTGAAATGGAGTTGAGAATGAGGAGTAGATGGAGTAGAAAAGATGATCTTTGTATGAGTTGTGTTAGGGTAAGATCTGGAAGCAAAATTGTTAATTGATCTGGAAAATGTAGCAGCAATATGATCTCTGAGTATGCTTTTGTGTTTTAGCCATAACTTATTCTCTAGTTATCCAAATAAGATGATTCTTATTTGGAATAAACTAGAGACATATGGCTACATTGTTCATGAAGACATTGAATTTAAATTTTGTCTTTAAGAGTCTCAAATTTTAATATGAAATTGGGAACTAGGTGTAGTACATTGTTGGATGAATATATATGTTGTGTTCTATTTTGAGTGTTTATGATCAAGCAGGGCATATGAATTGTGTATGGATGATGTTGAGTTGAAATTAGGTATACTTGAAGAAGTTATCCACTTGAGATGATGAATTTTGAATATAAATTGTGATACATGTAAGTAATGTGACGGAAAAAGGATAGGATTAAAAGATTGATTGAGAAAATCCTCTGTTGAGGTTAGTACGAGGCGGTCGTATTATTGGGTATGGAATTTTTTCACGGAAAGTCAGGATGAGAGATAGTGACAAGAGTTGAGTGGTGTCGGCTTAGTAAAGCCATTGGTAAATCTATTGTACTTTCGTGAAAGTATTAAGCTAAGTAAGGGCCCCGCAGACATAGGCAAGATGTACCAAACTGTGTTAACAAATCTTGAAGTTGATTTAATTTTTGGTTCTTTTAATTTTTCTAAATTTTTGTTTACTAGAAACGAATTGGAAAGTTTGCGAAACTACTACCTGCGGTTTTTCAAGTTTCTTTTTTAGAAAGAGACCAACCTTCTTAATGATGAAACTATGAGCTTTGAAGCATTGGAAGCTTAAAGGACTACAAAATTTTGTTGCTAAGTTAAGATCACGTCTTCCTTTTCAATTTCAGCTCATGAGAAAGGCCTTAAAAGTCATAAAAGGGGGACCATAATGTTGAGCAAGTTTTATATCTAATAATAAAACTCTCAATATATCGCAAGTATACAGAGTAGTATAAGATGTTATCGTTCTCACGAGGATTATTTAAGGGTTACTAATTTGAACCTAACTTTTTCTAAGGTGTATAGAAATTGATTTGAATAAAATTTAAATAACAGAAATTAAAATAGAATCATAAACAAAACAAATAAACAATTAGGCTGCTAATAAAAACTAGGGTTTTGATCAAGGTGAATACTTAGGACTTGTTCTTTTCTTACTTTGTTTCCTTAAATCTTGTTGATCCAATAATGTGTTTGATCCTAGATTTTCTAAAGTATTGATTACTCTCTCCCAGGATCTAATCAAAGTCTAAAAAGTGATAACCTAGACACTTCCAACTACACCTTTAATAGAATTCTTGAATATTAGGGATCTATAATTCCTCTAAAAAAGAATACTGGTTTGCCCTTATTATATTAGGAAATTGTTATTATTTCCTTTCCCTAATTATTGTAGAAGACTATTATTACTTCCTTTTCTTTCTTGTTTATTTCCTTTTTAGAAATCCTAGTCCTATAAGACAGAGAATTAAGAACTTTATATGTATGTGTCGCCTTTGGCAATTAAAATACAATTCAAGGCATTTGCCTAATTAGAGATTGATCCCTTCAAAATATCAAATCCTTATCTCTTGCCCTTAGTTTTTTATTCATTGGCATCCTCCATTCCTAAATTCCAATTTTGGAGTCGACAGGGAAAGGGATACGTAAAGGATGCAACTTCCAGCGACTCCAAATGAATCATTTCCTCCGATTTATTAGCCAATATGCAATAATTGATAAACTTGATAAATATCTCCCAGACGAAGATTTCTTTGCCAAGATCTCTACATGTTTGACGTAGGGCAGAGTGATATAGCTGGCGCTTTTTATTGGAAACTTTTGATCAAATAATTCGAAAGTGGAAGCAAGATTTAAATCCCCGGCACTCACGATTCTCTTGTCTTATTCCTCGTTCAATTTTCTAGTGCTTTTGATATTTTCACTTTTGGTTGTAGTCATTATAAATCATATATGGTTTTGCACACAGCACAGGTCCTCTTGGATGTTCGGCCCAGAATGCTGCCAAATTTGGAACTGATGCATCAAAACTAGAGCAGCTGGGATGTGTTAGTGGGCACAACCAAGCTGCCAAACCTCTCAATCTGCAGAGTCATGATCTCTGAAAATCCCTGCGAGGCCAATATGCTGATTCAATAAATTCAAACCTGATTGCCAATTCCTTTTGATATGGTTAGTATGGCCTGCTAATCTGTCATAAGAGGATAGTTTACTGATGAAAGTTAAAGTTTGAGAAAGAACCAGTGCATGCAATGACACTACTTACTACTGAATATGTAAACTGGGATGGAATCAGGGATCAGGCTGCCAATCACAATTACTCACCGGAAAGCTTACCGATTCCGCCTTTTTCAGACAACATGCCCTTCCTTCTCGATCTCAAGTTCAGTGCATCGTGATTACATCATTTTGGTTTTTTGCATTAATGTATGTCTAACAGCTTATTTACCATTATTTGTAATTGAAATGATCTTAATTCCATCCATATTCAGTTCAGCAATCGAACAAATAAAAGACAACTAAACTATTCCCCACATTGCAAGTTCATATGATCTTATACCTGTATGGCTGTGGAACTAACAGGAAATGATTACTAAAATTAAGTTACAATTTCTATACCATGTAACTGGAAATTGGTTATTCAGAAACTGCAAGTTGGGAATCTTTTAACTATTTGCTTGAGACAAAGGTATAATAAATAAAATCAGCATTAGATGCATTACCATTACAGACATGAACCAAAAATCTGTACTCATCCACTGATTTCAATGTTCTAAACAATTTTATCTTACCATATTTATCGTAAATTGAAGCATAAGGTCAAAGACAAGTGGAAGAAGGCAACTATAGCTATTTCTTGGAAACATAAGCATAGTACTGTGCCATGGGAACCACAAAAGCAATCACCAGCAGACCTCCAACCACTAGAGTGAATTGTCCCCTCTTCTCTTCCGTCTCTTCCCTGGTCTTGAAGTTTGATTCTCGTTTGTTGTCCTTAGTCTTTGGCCCTCCAGGATCTGGAAGTCCATCAATTGCAGACACTAACCTTTTGGCAGTACTAAAAATGGCTTCATTGTACTTTTCTTCTGTAGCCAAGACTGCCAAAGAAAGCACAAATAGCTGACTCAATATGACTTCCATGACCTAATCAACAAACAGCACGTTTCACTTTCTATAGATCTTCTGCCTATATTTTCTAATTTAAGATCAATTACACTTTAATAATACAACATAAGCAGCATAAATCGACACAATCAACCTGTGAATTCTCATCTTCGAGTTTAATGACATTTTAGTATTATGAAAATTGCTTCATGATCAACTAAAATGATAGGGACAAAAAGCTCATATTCATGTGATTTTTGTATGCAAGGAATCAAACTTTTCTCTCTAACATAGAAGTGAAAAAGACTACAGACACCAAAACTATGCTGTTCACTGCCTCCTAGAGATCCTCAGGTAGAGTATTTCTTTCCGTTCATTACAATAAACTATATCTGGAATAAGGCATCATACCAATTGTGAGGGATATTTACTGCGTACTGCTGAAGACACAATAGATATAAGTCTAGTTTCTTGTGAGTTTGCAAAAATCTGCGTTAGTTTCTTCCAAGTGTAGCATACAAGTAGTACAAACCTAGACATGACTTCTGAGTGGTGTCTTTCAGCAATGAATTGAACAACAATAAAAGCTAAGACTCTGGGGTCCTATCACGACATTAGGTTTCTTCAAATTTATGTCGAAAGGCCCTCCATGGATTAGGAGTAGACTAAGTTCATCAGAATTGATATGAGAAGGATTTTCAGAAGTTTGACCATTTGTAACTGTTTCATCATAATTAACCTCTCTATATTGCCGAAAAGTTCAGAAATCCAAGAACATGAAGAATGTAATGAAGGAGCTAACAGATGATGGAACAATTTACCCCAGATCAAAGGTTTCCTTGAACTTAATGCATCTAAATGATGTCCTGCTGTTACCTTTTCCTAGATACATCCTGGTTATGCCTTCAATAGTTTAAAATTGTGCACCCACTGAGCCATTCTTCTCGTGAACCTCTTTTCAGAGATAATTCTTCATAATAAGAACTTTATAACTGATCAAAGTATCCAAAGTAAAAGAAAGAGCAGGTGGACCAACTTGAAAATAAAGTAAGAATATAGTTACCAGGAAGGTTCTCTGACACAGTGGCATCCAGGATGTTTTCTCCAACTGCTTGGACAAATGCAGGTCCCCCTGTTACAGCCCCTTCCTTTTGGCTGGTTACAAGCACAACGATTCCCTTGTTGCTTCCCTCCTCAACAGTTGGATACCATTTCTCAAGAACTTGGTCAGCGAACTCAAAAGCATCAGCTTTGCTCTGCGACCAATTCAGTAAATATTCACCATCAACAAAGTGGAAAACAAACGAGAAATATAGAGCAACAAATTCTTAACTTTCATTGATTTTATTATAATTCAACTCGGTGGTGGTTTTTTAAGCAATCCACACTTCTTCAGATTAAACTTCGTTTCCTGTATGATAGATATTACATGCATACCATGAAAGAAAAAGGACCCCCCCCTAGTTGCGCATACTGCACTTTTGCTGCTATGTAAAGCTCTTATTTTTGACAAGTTGAAAACATGCATGCCTCTGCAATCTCTTCTTAGAATGATAACTAACAATCTCTTCTTACAACAAAAGAACGTGACACTGAAAATTCATTCTTGCTACACTAAATTACTAAAAGACTTACAGTTAACTTCCTGACGGTGATGAAATTAATTCTGAAGTTCTTTCTTGATTCCAAATCCGACAATAGCTGTTTTAAGTCCGATCTAGTTACACGACTGAGCACTCCAGCATCATCAAATACATACGACTCCTTTGGTGGGCCCTCACTGAGCACATCAAACTCAGACGCTATTGCATCCCCAGTGTGTAAAAGTGGAGTAAAGTTGAGAGCTAAGGAAAGAGCGAGAGCTGTCAGGCCTTGTTGGACGTGAGTAAAACAGCTAGTGGGTAACGGGAAAGCAGGCTGTGATGATTGAGTAGTGTGTCTTTTGAGGCTAAAGGCATTGCCTTTACTAAGAGAGACGGAGAGTTGTTTTGCTTGGGGAGTTATCAAATGGGATTTTGGAGGAGAAGGTTTAGGGTTGTTGAAAGTAGAGAAAGAATGAGAGGAAAGTAAGGTTTCCATGGAAGCGAGTCAAAACAGTAACGGAATGCTGGTAAAGGGGAGAGAACAATCCAATGATTTTCTACATTGATTTTGGTACGAACAAATTGGGTGGCTTGTATTTGTTTTTCTTTTAAGCTTTGATACGGATAACGTCTCTCAACTCAACCTCGGAAAACCGAGGAGAATTATGTCTATCCATTAAATTGTGCTCGCAAGCTTTAAAAATGTTCCTTTTAGTAGCTTTCATCAATAAACTATTATGGCCTCTTTGGTACATAGTAATAGGTATTCTACTGCCTATCAATTCTTAATAATTACGAATTTTTTGTTTGGTTAATAAAAAGCCTGCAGAATAATCATTTTTGGCGTTAACAATTCCTAGATATCAAAGAATAGATAAAGATAATTAACCCATGTCTTTACCTATTCCACGCATGTCTGGAATTAGATAAACACATCAAATTGTTCAATTTGATAATTTTGCCCTCTCCTCCCACAATACTTTCTCACTTACACAGCAACGAGTTTGTCCTCTCCTCCCACGATTCTTTCTCACTCATGCAACATCACCATCTCGTCTGGTCTCACTCACGCCGAGTGGCTCTCTCTTCTGCGCTCGTCTCTTTTCTCCATTCTTTGGTCTGGTCTCACTCACGCTCGTCTCTGGTCTTGCCCTTCACGCTGTTGTCGATTTTCTCCAACATTTCTCTGTCAGTTGCATTGATTCGGTAAGAACAACCTTTCCCCTAACATTTGTCACCGGTAATTTCTTTTTTCTTCTGTTTTTCTTGTAAACCCAACTTGACTCATTTGTAAAAGGAAACCAAATGCTGGTAGAGGGCACAAGTCTTCTATTTCTCATTTTCCTGAATCATAATCATGGATCTAGCTTGTTATGTTTGCGGAAGCAAATCGGTTGTTTGATGTGCAAAGTTGTGAATAGTGTTTATCTATAATCTCCATCTCCCATCAATCATTGTCCCTTAGCTACTCATTATCCATGAGTCGTTTAAATGTGTTTGCATCAATTTGTTTGAAGTTGGAGTGAAAAATTATCTGAACTGCTTGGGACGTATTAATTGCTAATTGATATGATTGAAGGGTGTCTGAGTTATTAGGGTGGTATAAATTATGTTGAAGATGTGTTATCTGTATGACATTAACATGAATTGTAGAGTGTCTGCGTTATTTGGATTATGGCACTAACTAGAAGAGTTTGTTCCTAGATAGATTTGCATTAGAGCAAAAACTAAAATAGGAGACTACTAGTAGTTAAAATTAATAATGAATGAAATTGGCCATTGACAAAATTTTTATTTCTTTCAATAGGCTATATATAGTATGAATGTAGTTGGAGAGACTAGTATCTTGCGTTATGTTCATTTTGTGGAAGATAGGAAATTTTGTTAATCATCTTCAAAGAGAAGATTATTACTGGTCTTAATAGAATTTCATTATCAACAAACTTATTGGAGCATTGATAAATTGTTGTTGATTTTTAGATATGAAAATAGAGAACAAGACTTAAAGTTGAAAAGAAATAAATGTATGGCATATATAGCATTACATAGTCTCAAGTATAAGTAAAGGGATATATATAGCAGTATATATGTAAAGAGATATTAGATGAGCACATAAGTAACTGTTGTGATGTAAACCACTACTGTATAACTTAACTTCTTTAGAATAACAGATTATAACTTAACCTAATTATAATGAACTTTAAATTGAATATTGAATATTGAATAAACGGTATTATTAGCAATTAAAACAAGTCATTCAAAATTCTTAAAATGCTTTAGTATGGCACTTATGCTTATGTTAAACTGTAAACAGAAAATATGTAAGTTACAGAACTTCATTTACTTCAAGCATACTTCAAATCCTTTGTTTCATTTTAGTATCCACGAATTTGCACGAGGTGACTAGTTAAGTCACTAGCCACGCATGGGGGTGACTAATCTTGTGACTAGCATTTAACTTAATGCTAGTCATGCACCCCGCGACTAGCATTTAACTTAAATGCTAGTCATGCATGATGGTGACCTACCAAGTCACCACTGTGCATGACTAATATTTAAGTTAGTCACACCACCTTAAAGGTGGTGACTTACCACTATCGTGAGGTGGTGACACTTGTCACCACTTTTCTTTTCTTTTTTTTTAACTTTTTATTTCTTTTTTCATGCAGCTTTACGTGACTTTCCCTTTAACCTATATGCAAAATTCACAAAACTAATCCAATTAATATTCATGCAATATTCACATCATTTGTACTCAATTTATCTCATATTTGGATCAAAACACAAAGATTTGTAACCAAAATCAAGATATGAATGTACTTCCTTATCCTTAGCTAGTAGGGTCATTATGCTTATTATGCTTTTGCCTGTTTTTCTATCTGCCTTTAGTTGGTGTTGGGTTATTTGAGTTAAGGTTTCATTTAAACTGTTTGTTTGAGTTTTGGTTTTTATGTTCTATAATCCCCTTTTTTTAACTCTGGAAATATTGTCTTCTTTTTTCTCTTTTACTCTACTTTATGCCTTCAACTATTTTGAATTATTTCATGGTTGTTCTCTTACATTGTAGATTGTTTGAACAAATTTATCTAAATACATTAGAAATTTTATTTTTTACAGTCATGACTCGTTTCAGTTTGAGTTTATGAAGAGATACCAAAAGAACAAAAAAGATTATGGCTGTCTTGACTGTGTGGTTGCAGTTGTGTAATGTTGTTAGTTCACTATTTAGTTTGTTGGCATCAAAGGCTTCTTTATATAGTTATAGGCCAAAGGTTAGAAGTTATTTTCTAAATTTTTATGCAAATCGAGATTATGTGAGGCAAATTGTACATGAAAATGATTAGTCGTGTATTTCAATGGTTAGGA
>JANIPN010000006.1:37090588-37106634 GCA_027478595.1 Erythroxylum anguifugum
CAGTTAATTCAATCAATTAGTATGTGTTTAGGTTAGAATTGTGTTAGTTTGTTAATTATTTATGTTTTAAGTGCTTTATGGGTTAGCATAAGTCACTGAGCTTAGATATTATATTTTTTAGGTACCTTGATGTGTTTGTTAGTGTTTTAGGGTCAACATCGAAGAACGGAGGAGTTTCAGAGACATTCGGGCTAAAACAACGGCCCACGATCGTGGCCTGCATGCCATGATCAAGACAAAAGGCTCAAATGTGAGCCACGATGGTGGCTTGTGTCGGGCAAACACGCAGATACTCATGAACGTCAAGTTTCGGGGGATTTTTTGGACCTTTCGGACCCCAGAAAACCCTAAGGTTACCCAAAACACAAGAAGATATAAAAAGAACAGATAAAGAGGAGCTTCCGTATAGCCACTATTGAAACCTTAAGTGGGAATACCAAGAGAGAGAAAGAGAAGAAGGAAGAGGAAGAAGAGAAAGTGGAAATTGAATCGACGTGCTTCCCATATCAAGAGAGTTCCGACATCACTACCTTCCATCATCTATTTCAAGTTGCATTTGATTTTTCGTTTCAATATTATTTATGTATAGAATTGAGATAGAAAGTATGATGATAGGATTTGGAATATTGATGATGTTCTAGACTCTCCTTTAGGATTTTATTTTGATTTAATGATAATTTAGTTTATTTTGTTATTTGGATGAATGTTGTGATTTAATTACGTTCTTGCATAATTTGGTAATAAACTGAGAGGGTGAACTGAATGAAAAATGATTAAATCAAATTAATGAGAGTTAGGCGATTTAATAGAAACTGTAATAAATCATGTTGGTAATTGTGCGGAGAGAGTTCTCGTATGATGTTCCAATAGTTTATTAGAGTGCTTCAGATCTAATTAGGTTTTGGATAATTTGTGAATTGAGAGATTGCAAATTCCATAATTTGATTAGGGTTTATAATTTAGGATTTAATGGTTATAACTCGAAAGAGTAATCAACCCTATTACAGTCTAGAACCGACACTCCATTGACACACAATCAACTATGTTAGCATTAATTATAAGTAAAATCTCTTTTCTTATAAATTGGTAAATCCCTTAGGTTTATTTCTATTGTGATTACATATTGCTCGATTATTGATTCGTTTGTGTTTAATTTCAGACTTAAGTGATTGAATTCAATTCTCGTGATTACTTTCCGTGCATTGTTTATTTTGAGTCTTATATATATTGTTGGCCTTAGAATTTAGGATTAGATTAGTCCCCCTTCTCGTGGGATCCACACCTCTTATACTACAATTATAACCCGTGGGTTTGCGATATTTGACGGCTTATAAATTTTAAAGGTTTTACAACACGATCAAAGAGGAAGAAAAGTGCCCTAATGTATGGGAGTTATGCAGTCGATTGCAACACTTGTTTTCAACCACCCTACACCACTCTCAACACCATTTTTATTTTACAAGAAATTTAGGTAATTTTTTTATATTCCATGGGGATTTTTGAATGCATCTAATGAAAACATTCTTTCACACAATCATGTTTGTTTTTTCCTTTCATATTCTTACTTAATTCTTTAATTTGTATTAACTCAAAATAATTAAAGATAACAATCCAAGGTCTTTATAAATAAAATTCAATAAATAAAAATTAGCATAAGCTTGAGTCAACATTAAATCTATGAAATTACTATACCCTTTCTCCACACTTAGGGAGGTACATTATCTCCAATGTACACAACAAATCACAGAAAAGAATAAATGTATAAAGAAAAAGTAAAGAAAAATTGTACTTCCGTAATTTATAATCTAGAAGTTTACACTTGATGTATGATTCACATTTATTATCATCCTTAAAAAGATAAAATAAAACAAACTGAACATTAAACAATGGAAAAAGAATAATTGGAACACAAATCAATTATCTTTATGAACAAAAAGTGTGGTTTAATATATTCACAATAAAAAGAATAAAAGAAATAATTAGCATAATAAGAGTTTAGTAGCACTAATCCTTTGGTAACTACTAAGAAAAAATAAACAAAATACATGAAAAATAAAAATAAATTTAATTTAAAAGTTATATAAAAAAAAAGTCTTGTCAAGCATCTTAGGTCAATGCAATCGAGCTATTCGTGTCTTGGGCATCGTAAGATACTTCCTCCGCAGTAGCTTAAACATCTAGTTACTAAAGGGTCGATGATGTTGTGGCATCTCCCATTAGTGGAGATGGTACTGTTACTCCAAGGTGTCATACGATCTTGACAAGTATCTCCTCCATCTATTAACCTTATACGTCCAACCGTGTCACATGCTCTATTAGTCCTACTGTCCCTCTCAAATGGTGTGCTGCACTTCTAATATTTGCTCTCTATATATCTCTTTAATAAGGCAGTCTTTAGTTGTTCTCAATATAGATGTGTTTTCTGTCTCCTAATTGTGCTCATTTGAGGAATCATCTTGATGTTCAAACTCTCCTGTGGACTATTATAGGTCATCATGCATCTATAATTATTCCTATATATTGAGGCGATTCCCTTCTCTTCTAGTCACAACTACAGGCTCCTAAGCTTCCACTAGGATGTAGACCTGTCCTTATTGACCCAAAATCCTCTATACTCTAAAAGTGATGGGTACCGTCTACCTCTGTTGTGTCGTCCTATGTAGTCTATCCACTAATCATATACCTCATAATAATCTAGTCATGTACAGAGTTAAGAAAATGGAACCTACTCAGGTGTCATAAGGAAGATGCTTAAAAAAACAAGGAAAGGCATACTTAAGGAGGATGGGGGTCTACCATCTTATAAAGGTAGAACATGTCTATAGTCCTCACCACACTGATACTGTCTCCTCTCCTAACTATGTGTGATAAACCAATGTGTGGATGTATCTCAACAAAAGAGATATCAATTGTGTTGCTTTAGACCTCGCAAGCTGGTATGACCACTCTTTATTAATAGTTCACCAAATTGACTTCTCATTAACTCCTCATGGGAAGTGTGTTGTTAGAACCGCTTACTTCTCTATGGTGATGAAGTCCTTTATGTATAGTCCCTTCACAACAAGAACCAAATGTAGCTCATGTTGTGTATCTCCTGAGTACCCAAAACTGAATTATGTTCTCTACATCCCAGCTATAATATTACATCTCAATTATAAATGTGGTGTGGACCTCCAAGGTAAGCTTTTGATATACAAGCTCCTCAATAGCAAAGAAGCATTCCCATCCTCCAATGCCAATAAGCTCTTGAACTCCTTTACCAAGTGTGATATGCTCAAGCCATGCCTAGTTTGTGGTTTGACTCTCTTTAAAAGGTTTTCTTTTAACCTCTCGAACCTTGCAATATGGGCTAGTGCTAAGAAGTGTAGCATAAGCTGCATAGCAGTCATATTATGCTGTCAAAATCAGTTATCGAGGTAACTGTTGGGAACCACACTTGTTTCACTACTCTTCCTTAAAACCTCTTTTCACACCTTTATTACGATGTGTGTGATCTCTTGGTCATTATTCTAGAATGTTTAAATAATAGAAATTGCTCAAACAATAGAATAATAAATCAATTAAATAAACACCAAGATAATATCCCACAACTAGTTAGTTACAAATTGATAAAAATATAAACAAATTCAATAAACTGCACCATATCCTATAATAATCATAATTGTAACAGTATTAAGACCAAAACATTTCAAACTAATCAATAAGCATAATCCCATGTATCAATTAATCACAAAATTTGGAATTAAATTATTTATACACCCTAATTGACTTAAATAAACCTAACAATATCAAAATTTCTCAAATATTATACAATTAAATAAAATTTTAAAATATGCAAAACAAGAGCACTTGCACAATTTAATTTATAAAAAAATCAATATAATAGACATAGGGATTTAATTTCATAAAGATAAACCTTAATAGCTCAATAAATCCTTAAAAAAGTTTAAACTTTATTATGCATATATCTCGTGAATGTCAACTAAACTTCATAAAACCTTCCAAATTCTTAGGTAATCTAAAACAACCTAAAAAATAAACGAAACCACGGAATCCTACACCTATTCCCTAAAAATATGCTAAACAATCTATGAAGAAATGAAATAATGCAAGAAACATACCTTAAATTGATGAAATCTCAAAGAAAATAGTTTAGGTAAGGGTTTTCGTATAGTAAACAAATGAAGGAGCATCACTTAAATGAGGAAGTGACAGAGAAAATGAAAAATGCAGTTTTGGATGGTGAAAGGGCAATTTTAAATTGCTTTTGTTTAACACAAGCAACAACAAAGCTATATAGCTAGCCCATGTTGAACACATTAGACATAAGCAAGGTAAGTTTTTTATGTGTTTATAACCTAAACACATTATGACAACATTTTACATGGGCATATTGGAATATGAGTGTATATCTTAGTCGTGTTAAAAACAAAAATAAGATAACAAATACATGGGCATATTGGAACTTAACACGATAATGTTAACACTAAAATTAAAAAATAAAATCAATATGGCCACTAATTGGGCGTGTTAAGGGGCATGTATCTTTTTGTAACTTTGACAAAAATAAGAAGGCAAAATAAAATTCAACATAGGCATCAACATTAGTGTGTGTATCTTTCTGTTTCTTAAAAAACAACTTACAGACCATCCAACATGCTCATGTTTCCAAAGCTAGATAAATTTTTTAAGAAACAAAAAGATACATACTCACAATGAATCTTTAACAACACAACCCCTAACACAAGCGTTCTAGTTCTTGTATATCTTTTGTAACTTTTTGGCACTTTTGTCAAGGTTAAACATGGTTATGTATCTCCTTAACAAGCGTAAATTAGTGTAGACGGTCATCAATGTGAGCATGTTGATGGGGATGTAAATTTTTTTACCTTTAACTTAGCCAATTTTCCACCCACTTCTTAATCTATAAATCTACACAGACACCCAAAGCATAAAAAAGGAAATAACACCTATAAAGCCATAAACGAAAAAAAAATATAATATTAAACTAAAAAATTAATATACATATAAATGAAATTGTGGAAATTAGAAACTAAAATTTTGGAATAAAAATTAATTGAAATGAAATAACCAAGTTAAAAAGATTGGCTTACCTATTAAGAAGCACAACGTCATTAGCTTGATTTTTTCACTCCATTTTACTCTCTTATCATTATAAAGATTCAACTCCTCTTCTTCGAGCTTGGCAAACTCCCCTCCAAGTTAATACTTTAATCGATGGTCATTTACCTTAAACATAACTTTTTTTAAAATGAGTTACCTTTATGGCTCGATAGAGAAACTCTCTTGCCTATAAGGGGTCTAGAACACTTAGATTTCAATTTGCGTAGGAATAGTTAAAGTTGAAAGTTGTACAAAAGAACTTGATCTCCTTCACTGAATTGCTTAACTTGCTTAATCCTTCCATCATGATACCTTTTAGATAGCTCCTTGTAAAGCCCTGAATTTTTTTAAGCCGTCATAAGCCATTCATTTAGTTCATTCTCTTGGAGCATCCTTTTCTCTCTTCTAAGATTAAGATTGAAATTAATGAACTTAATTATCCAATATGCCTTATGCTCAAATTCTATAGGCAAATGACACATCTTCCTATACACTAATTTATAAAGTGTAGCGCCTATTGCTGTCTTAAATGTTGTTTTATAGGCCTAAAGTAGCATTATCTAACTTGTCATACCAACAGTTCTTATGATGTTTTACTCTCTTTTCCAATATTCGCTTTCTTATTAGCTACCTCTAACTGGCCACTAGCCCTATTAGTAACTCCCTATTTCCTAGTAACCTTTTCAAATTAGGCATTATAAAAATGAGTGCCCCTATAACTGATAATTGCTCATGGTGTGTTGAACAAGAAAATAGTTTCTTAATGAACTTTATTACAACCTTAGCAACATTTGTAGGCAAAACTCAATCTTCAACCCATTTTGAGCTATAATCTATAGCTACTAGGATGTATTCATTTATGTTGGAAATGGAAAATGGACCCAAAAATTGATTCCCTAAACATCAAACACTTCACAAATGAAAATAATATTATGTCATTTCATCTAGATAGGAAATGTTACTTGTCTATTAAAACTTATCACAAAGTTGAACTTACCTTTAGGCATCACTAAATAATGTAGGCCAATAAAAACCTAATTGAACCTTTTTTACCATTCTTTTTTCATGATAATATCCTCTAGCTGAACTAGTATGGTAGTGACCTTAAACCTTCCACCCTTTTGTCTGAAAAACAAATCAATGAACTATCTAGTCTACACAAATCTTAAACAAATAGGGGTCTTCCTAAAGGCAATTATTTGAGTTAGAGAAGAATTTCTTCTTTTGCTAATGAGAATTCCTTTAGAAATGATCCTAGCAGCCTAAATAATTAGCAATATTGGCAAACTATGGATATTCAAATTTACTAACCTCTTCAATATTGTATAAACTCTCTTTAGGAAATCAATCATTAATATTATTTTCTTAAAATCTTTCCAAGTTTTCCAAATTTGAGGCCAAGTTTTTGGCCCCGTTTTATCCTTAATCTCTAAATCAAATTGCTATAACAAAAAAAAGTCCATCTAATTAATCTTGGCTTCGAATTTGACTTATTCAACAAATATTTCAATTAAGAGTAAATAGTGTTAACAACAACTTTAGACAAAATCCCAAGTTCAATTAGAATAGCGAACCTGAAAAGCTTAGTAGTTAGCCAGTAAAGCTAGAATAGAACATAAACTAGATAAGCAACAAAACTCATTTGATCACAAATTCTAGGTGATCATAAAGGGCTACATTAAACCTTTGAATGCAATGAAAAGATCTATGGTAGAAAATAGCTCAAAAAAATTCTCGTCAAATAAGATATAAATTTATCAAATGCAAAAACCACTACTAGCAACTCCTTTTTTTATAATTATATAGTTTTCTTAAGCATCCGTTGAAGTCCTACTAGCATAGCAGATGGGTAGAAATTGCTTATCCCTCCTTTGTCTAAGAACTACACCTATGGTAAAATCACTCACATCATTCAAATAGAAGATTCCAACCTAGGGCAACCATAATTGAGGCATTAGTCAATCTTTTTATAAGAAAAGTTAATGCATCCAAACATTCTTATGTGAAAACAAAAGGTGTATCCTTCTTAAGTAATTTGGTTAATGTCCTAGCAATTTTAGAAAATTTAATGATGAATCTTCTATAGAAACTTGCATGTCCTAGGAAAATACTAATTCCTAATAGCCTTAACTGTGGTAGGGAGTATTAATTTTTTAATAGGTTCTACTTTTCTTAATAAATTTAATAATAAAATAAGCAAATGAATAAAATAAAAATTCAAATTGTTTAGGTGAAATTGAATCCAAATAAACATTCCATTTTAAGTAGTCAAGTTAACTTGTCAACTAAATTAAAATCCAAGTTCATTCAAATCCTTAAGTACCTAAATCATTAAACCCTAGGCATTCCCCTTTTCCAAATCAAATTCTAAATTTCGTTCAAATCCTTTGTCCAACTTCTAAGCATTTTTATCCTCTATTTAAGTAGTAAATTCTATATTATCTTTATTGCAAGCCCCAAAAATCATTTTAAATATATTTTTTAAAACCCTAAATCCATTTCTGGAAATATTATCTACTTTTCAAACTATCGAACTTATTTTAGGCATTTTATCATTATTTTAAGTTCTAAGACTCAATTGTAAACATTTTATCTTAATTCTAAGTCCTAATATTTACTTTGGAAATCCCTTTCCTTTTTCAAAATGGACAGAAATATTTAAAAAAGAAAGGGATATATAGAGTATACCTTAGGGATTGAAAATAGAGATGCTACAATCATTTAAAAATGTTAAGAATTTTAGGGATAAGTTCTTCAAATGAATATTCAGTAATATTGGATAAAATACTCCACAATGAATCCTCTATAAACCTCCTCATTTTTTAGAGATAATCCCACCATCCCTAATGTAACCCAATCATCACTACTATTTAATTTGGAAGGTTAGGTTTTACTATAGGCATATATTTTACAAAAATATGGCTTTTCAAAGATGAACATTGGATGTTTAGTTAGAGTTGTTTCCTATGGTTGTATTTAGTACTTGATCCACCTTAAATGGCTTGAGCCTTCTTTCTTTTTCTTGTGAATGGTTGTGAACTTATGTTCATAGTTAGATTGAGTGTTGAAAAGTGAAAATAAGAAAGTATAATCTAAAATTCAAAAATCCCAAAAAATGAGTTTAAAGTCCTAAAATTTAATAAATCTAAATTTAAAAGTGAAATTTTTGGTGAATCATTTCAAATCAAAGGGAAATCTCAAAAAGCGTAAGGTTTTTCTAGAAAACTTGATTTGTGTATTAGTTGTTTGTGTGACACCCTGCATACCCCCCTGGGAGGATATGTAAAGTTCCACGCACACAAAACATACAGAATACCAAAACATTCCAAAATATAGGAAACATTTAATACATGCATTTCCAGAATCTCAAGCAAACATACATTACATAACATCTCATTTTATACTATGCCTATCATATTATATACCATAAATTCGAAGACCAACATATATTAAGGTTATTACAAACCTTCAAACAAATTCAAAAGTCATATACATCAGATACAAGCCCAAAACAAACTCAGAATACATTTTTATCAAAACAAGACTCAGACTCCTTTAGCCATTACGATTGGCGTGTCCCACTCTTTATAATCCTCGCTTTGAACCTACACCGGACAAATCCATCGTGCTAAGTATATAGCTTAATGAGTAATAACTAATCTATACATAAAGTGACAACTCATCATACGGAATCATATAACAGTATAAGAATGCATTAAAAGATTGCCTAACATTTAATCAAACATAATGCATTTCAGCACAGATTTTTATAATTATCATAAATGAATATCACAAGAGAGTATAAACCCTTCAGAATCAGAACACATATTTTGTTTATGTAAGAATCAAACATATATCATATTACAAATCAGATGACTACAAATCCATTTATAGAAGCGAGTAACGGGACTTATACAGGACAGATCGAAGTCTCGACACTGAAGTGTCCAGGAGAGACTGAAGTCTTGACACTGAAGTGTCACAGGAGAGACCGAAGTCTCCACACCAGAGTGTCACAAGAGCAGCTGCAGACCCTTTTAGGCATGCCTATTTATTCACAATTAGGACTCAATAGTTTTAAAACAAATAAAGTCATTTCAGACATTTCATGTGCAAAGCAAGTAGTCAATCATATTCACATGAAAGTAGCACTTCCAATGATATAACATGCACCAAACACCTCGGACAGTCATTGTCCAGTATTCAGAACACAATCAACATAAATCAAATTTGATAAGCAGAACAAATTAAGGTGTGACCTTCTAAGGTTACTTACAAAAGCTCTCTTATTGCTTATTGCCTTGAAGTCCCGGCAACATCTGGAAGTGGTCGCACTATGCGTTCCTCTATAACATTTAACACATATACAAATCACTATTGTGCATGATTAGGAATTCATTTATGTTACTGAATATGTATGATGCATGTTCAAGGCAAATTCTCGGATATATTTTCTTACTAATCTGATGTGAACATCAATTGTACTTTAAAAGTTCCAAAATTCATACATTCAATTACTATTCCAGCTTTTGCTGGAAGCACCTCGTTTGGGTCAACTTTGCATAATCAATAAGATCAAGAAAATGATGTATTTCTATAACACTGTCTTCCATACAATTGTTCCTCTGTGTCTTAAGTTTCTAATGATACCAAGATCATACAATTTGGTTTATTATTCAATGAGTTATGCTCTAAATACCACAGACTGTGTACATTTGAAATTTTGGCTAATGCGTGATCATGCCTCCAAATTGTACACCTTATAACTCTCAATTCCAATATCCAAAAATTACAAACTTTATACCAATTTAAAGCTAAGAGAATAAGTTATAACTTTGGTGAAGACACCTTAGTCTCATTCTACCTACATCAATATAGTTTATTCAATAAATACAGGACATGATTTCTGTCCCTTGTAGTGCTACAGTCTAAGACAAAACTCAATTCCATGTCATTTTTGAAAGTCATAGAGATAGAATCAAAATTCGACTTCTTCAAGAAAGTTGTAAACCTATGTCTTAGGTTTAATCTGAATTAAGAATCAACTCATTTGGAAATCTACAGATCAAAATATAAGCAAAATTTCGAAGCATGTTCAATAAAAATAATAACCTTTTAATAGCCTCTCGGCTTTCATCCAAAACTCACTTCCATTTTTACACCAAATTCATTTCAATTTTTGTTTTAGATCACTTTAGCACAAACACTTCACCATTATATTCTCATTCACAAACCAGTTTGTTTTTCATAAAATCATCAAACTCTAATCAATTTTATTAAACCTCTTCATCTTCATAAAATCAATCATAAACTTATCAATTCTTTAGATTTTTCTTAAGCAGATTTTAGGTCTGATTTGCATGACCATTTTGACCTCGACAATAGGGTATTTAGGCAACATCTTCTACTAATCAAATGTTCCTCAATGCCTTAAAAGTATAATGACACCAATATCATGAATTTTAGTTCAGTATCCTGCAAGTTATAATCAAAATTCCACAGACTGTTTTCATACCTCGACAGAACACCAATTTTAACTTCAAGCCAAATTTTTGGACTCTTAAGGACATATTTCGAATTCGATTCTTTCATAAAAAAAGTAGTTATATGTCTCTAGTTTACTCTAAATCAAACTTCATCCAATTTGGATACTCACAGATCAAGTTATTCCCTAAATACAGATGTATGTTCAGTAAAATACTGCATATATCATATTCCAGTGACTATAATCCTTCATCTTATTAATCATATCACCGAATTTGCTTCTTCTTTCACCACCCACACATGCATCAACTCCATTTATGCATGCAGCAACCCACAAGCATGAAAATGTACACCTTTTATGCATGCATCCAGTTACAAACTTTAAAACCTCAACAGAAGTCATTTACACTATCATAAAACATAAAGCATTACTTGATTCACACTTCAATTCCTTCAGCAGAAATTTCAAAAATGGAGAGAGCAAATAATGGGTTTCGATGATGGCAAACCAAAAAGGAAGATGGTGTTTTCAGTGAAACCAAAGAAAGGAGCTGCATAAACGTTTTTCATAATGCCTAGGTGTCCCTTTTTAAGGCTTAACACATGTCTCCAATTCATGTGTTACATGTGTCTTTCAAGTAAGGCAACCAATTGACACTTAACTCTTTGTCCATATGTCACACATTAATAGATCCATTTGTCACTACATCATTTGTCTCTTATTTCAATATTTTTCCTATTCTTAAATACCTCAATTTTTCAATAACTTTCCTAAAATTCACCAAAATTCCGAAATAACTAATGGTCTCCAAATAAAATTTTAATGTAAATAACTCACAATTCATTTTAATCACATTTATAAATCAATTATACCCGAAAAATGTCAATAAATGCATGTACAATTATTTGTATATGTCAAAATTCATATGCACATATCAGCGAATACTCAAATATGTAAAGCATACGATGCACTGGAATTCCTTAATTTTCTAACCCCTAACATGGGGTGTTACAGTTTGAACAATTTAAAAGGATTGAAAAAAAATAGGGAGAGAGAGGTAAATAAAAGTTTGGCATTGCTCTATATGTTCTAAAATTTTTGCAATATGATCTGTAACATGGCCGTAACGTAGGCAATAGATCATTATGGATAAGAAAAAATTAGAACATGATATGGGACTTGGAGGTAGCCAAGACTGTGGATTCTCCTAAAAAATGTTCTCGTAACATAACCTAGAGTACAAGGTTGCCCTCAAGCCATGGATCCTACTCCCTTCAACTTCTTTAAAACATGGTCTGAGACACAAGAATGTCCCTAAGTTATAAATCCTCTTATTTTTATTGACATGGACACAAAACCTAGGACACAGACGTATCATAAGTTATGGATCCTTTTAGAAAATCTCATATATGAACATGATTTAGGATATAAATATGTCTCTTCAATTTAATTCAACATAGCTGATTTTTAAGCTTTTCATTAGTTTACTTCTTCGAGACGTTCGTCTATAAAACTCTTTATAGTTTCTCCTAAAGATCATATATGCCTTATTACATCCCTAACCATAAAAACCCAAATACAAAGATACGTAAATCAAAATAAATAAAAAAACTATGGCAAGATATAGACCTACTAAATAATCTAACAAAATAAATGTTTATCAAATGTTAAAAAAAATTCCAAATTATTGGTCTAAAATATCAAAACTAAATCAAAATAAAACTAAAAATTTCTTAAACTTTTGTTTGGGGTGCCTCCCAACAAGTACTTCTTTATGAGTCTTCTAAATGGACTTTTATCTTAAACTTGAATAATTATCACAGTAATATGACTAATCCCTTCTTCACGATGATCATGAAAAATATCATTTAAATCCTCATCTATCATCTTACCTTCTTTTTTACTCTTATCTTTTTCCCCACTTTTCTTGGCACTTTAACTTCATCCATTGTGATTTCTTACAAAATATTGAAACAATTACCTTAACAAAGGTCTTTTATAAGTATATACAATATTTCTTCAATTGAAAGTAAGAGTTCTTCATCTCTAACCCTAAATATGAGTTCACCTTCTCTAACATTGATTACAATTAATGATTTGTTTCCCATCCTCTTCAATATCTATGATATAAAAATCTATTATGAATATTAATCTATTAATTTTTATCATCACATTATCCTTAACACTCCTAAGACTTTTTATTGATTATCAGCAAGATATACTACTCTTTTAGTGAGTTTTTGTTCATATAATCCCTTTTCTTTTAAGTATAGAATAACACATTAATTGATATTTAATCCTACATTTGCTAATACCTTATTAACACACTCCTTGGTTTATCCAACTTGAATAGTATGGTGTGTTGGAGGACTTCTATGTTGCCTTCATTTGATTTTGCCTATGCAATGTCCTATTCAAGGTCCTATTTTTCTAGATCTTTTTCTGTTGAGTCTTCTTCATACTCCACCTAATTATTAGTCCATACCTTCTTAATTTTTGCATACTCCTTTTAATTACCTACACTAATCTTGTAGGGTAGAAAATTCTTGATCAATACTCCCTTACTAATATCCTTACCTTAATGTCTTATTCCTTTTTTATGTCAATAAACTCTTTAGCCCTTAGATCAACCTCCTTTATATATTCCTTAAGGTTGGTTATTGTGCCACTAAGTAATGCGCCTTATGGTTTGTTCTTTATCACCTTTGTCAATTGACATATTTAAACTTTGAGATTGCTTACAAAAATTCATAATTTAATAATTAAAAAGCAGTTGCTTGCATGAAGTCTCTTATAATATCTTTCAAACTCGCCTACTTCTCTTTTTACACAAGTTATTGAAAATCAATAAGGGGTTATCTTTGAGCTTACTAATTGCTTTAGGAGAAATTTGAATGTCTTCTCCACCTTGAATTATAAGTCTTACTGTAAGGTTCTCCATCCCAAACTATACTTCTTAACATAAAAGGTTTTTTTGCCTTTAAGAACTTTTTATAAGATTAAATTGATCCACTTACTTAGCCACAGAATTTCTAGCTTGGCACTTTATACCTTAATGTCCTCTCCTATGTAATTTATAAATTATAACTTAAGTTATTTTTGACAATGAGTTCAAGTTGTCTAATTTTAATGTCATAATCCCCATTTGAATTGTTAGGACAGTTATGATTTCCATATTATAGATCCTTGTTGTTCTACTTCTATTCCTTCTGGAGTTTCCTAATTGCCTTTTGTAATTTTTTATTTCCATTTCTTCTATCAACTCTAAAGTGGCCACCATAGTTTTATTATTTAATGTTTCTATTTTTGTAACGTGCATCATCTACTTTATAGAATTTAATAAAGTGTTATAGAAGATTTGGACTTGCATCCATATTATAAGTCCATGCTATGATCACTTCCTTATTAGATCCTTGTATCTCTCCTATGTTCTATATAAAGTGTCATTGCCAAACTGTTGGAAGAAAGAGATATCATTCTTAAGTTCCACTTTCTTGGAAGGTGGAAAATATTTTGTGTGGAATTTCTTTGCAAACCCTCCCAAGAAGAAATTGATGTAGCTAATACTTATTTTAGTCATTTCTTCATCGAATCTCTCAGTGTAAATGGGAATAACCTTAACCTAATGTTATCTTTAATTGTTCAATTATTCTTGAACATATCATAAATCTATTAAAATTTAGATATGTGTGCATTAAGATTATCATATAGTAATCCATCAAACTGTACATTATATTATAGCATTTGAATTTTGTTAGGATTGATCGTAAAATAATTTGCACTTATCCCTAGGCTTATAACCTCAATTACGTACCTATAAGAGATCGTTTGGCATATTCCAACATTGATTTGTGTGATCCTTCCATAATTTCAAGTTGTATTTCCTTAGTCTGTTCACTTTGATTTTAATGAAATGTTCTCTTGAGTTTTAGGTCTTCTTCTAGGAAAATAGATTGTTGACTTCCTTTATACACCATAGTTACCCTAATACGTTCTCGCTCTCTTTACAAACCAGAATTAGAACAAAGGGGAATATGGTATTATCATTCCTCCTAAGAGTAAAATAAAAAAAATATAAATATAAAAAACTAACAAAAAGGAAATTGACAAAAATAAAATTAGAAAAAAATATACAGGATGAGAAAAGTATTTAATCGATTTTATAAAACCAATTTCTTCCTTGCCAATGGTGCTAAAAAATTGATGAGGAATAGTGTGTATATGCATTAATGCTACTATTAAAGCTTTTCTTATTACAAATCTATCAGTCACTAACTAAACAAGTATACCTATTGTTGGTAAGCAAAGGTTAATGCCTATAAAGAAGTGATGTTAATTAGAAAACCTAATGTTATTACCTAACTTAAGGATAATTAATAAAAGCTGAATTTATGGCATTTGAATAATAAAATATAAATAACTAAAACCTATACAATAATGAAGGAAATCAATGATAAGAAAATTTATTAAGAGAGAATAAAATCACATAGATAGATTATTACTTCCCCTAGTAGTACTTTTGATTTTATAATCTTAGAATGGATATATTCTCTATTCTAATCGGATTTCCTAAAGACTACAATTACACTCTCTCAAACTATAACCATCTACTCTTCAATTGGTTAACATGTATCTCTACCAATTCTAACAACCTTTTAAATGTATTAAGATTTATGAAAAACCTATGAATAGTTTCACCCCAATACGAGGAAGATCACGTAGGTCATTCTTAAGCACCTCGTTTAACCCCCTATCTAACTATAGTCCACTCATAAGCATGATTTCTCAAGTTATTCACAAGTGAATTTCAATCAGATTTAGACATCGCATTGAATAAATATGCATTGAGATCAACCAAAAGTAATTCATTGACATATAATCCCAAAAATCTATACAAAAATAACCAGTAAGGTTTAGAAAATATTTATCCATGAAGAATATTCAAAATAATGAAATCAAAAGATAAAAATAAAGAAATCATGATATAAATATAACTAGATAAAATCTTGATTTTGTCAATAGCTTGATCCATTGAGATAATGTTTAGATCTTGATTTTTCTAACGAAAAATAACTTAGAATTAACTTACCAATCATTAAAACTTCCAAAAGCTTTTAAAGAAAAAAGATGTTTAATTGCGTATTTTCTCTAAAAATTAGCTGAAGTCTCCTAAAACTAGGGTTTCTCAATTAAATAAGTCATGCACTACTTAACACATAGTCTAGGGCACTATTAAGACCTAGACTATGGACCTCATTGTTTTCTCTAAATGATAAACACAACCTCTAGCATGACTGTATCAGTAAAGTGCAGATTTCAATATCTTTCTTAAAACTTGTACATGACCTCTAGCATGACTATTGATGTGAGCAGGACTAAGGATCTTGAGAAGATGGCGAACTCCGAGCCTATTGGAGGAGAGTTTAATGAAACTGAG